>JAYJLV010041248.1:0-23184 GCA_036873485.1 Torymus texanus
AATTTTTAGCTGTTTTATTTATTTGTGAGAAATTATTTCGTTGCGTCCCAACGTTGCAAACTTCAGACCCATAAAACCCAAATTTCTGAAGCACCATACATATCTCTCAAAAAAAGCCTCCGCTATTCCTCATCCCGCAAAAAAAAAACATCCACACACACAATCCTCGACCTTACAATATAAATCTCCGTCTTGAAACCACGCGTAATATACATCCACATTCACAGCACTGGCTGACTGTGCCCCCGTAAATCATTAGCGCCACCTTTATATCACAACCATACCGCAACACACCTATACATATACACATATTTTGCTATATTACCCATAGAGATACAAACATACACACATGCGCGCGCGCGTAACCTTTTTCAGACACTCTAAGCGCGCTATGGCAAAGGAGAGGGTAAGTATATAGGGCTCATGCGAGCGAAGCGATTTTCGGTCGTATACGTTATATTTATAGAATATTATTTCTGCCTGGCAGTCGCGTGGCCGTGTATAGGTACAGGAACCTATATTACAACGACTATATACTGCTACCATCGCGGGCGCGTCTTCACGCTTCCTCGCGGTCGCGTCTATGTGTATATGTATATATATCGGGGAAGAGAAATCGATTATAAGTAGAGAGAGAAAGAGCGAGGAGGACACCTTTAAGCTCGCGCTCGACTGCCCCGACACGAAGAGCCTCTTTGTCTCTTCGTCGTCGTCGCCCGGATTTTTCGAAGGGTAGGAGGAGGGGCGTCGAGGTGTGACGTACGGAGGTTGGAGGATGTATATAATATACGTCTCGATCGGAAGATTTTGGTCATTTGTCAATGTGAGGTGAGGGGAGGGATGATTGTTGGGCACGAGGGTATAACTGATGATGGAGATGGTTTTTTTTCTGGGGGGAGAGTGGGGAAAGTTTAGCTGCAGATGAGAGATGACGGTCGAGAAGTGTGGATATATGTAAAATTACTGCGTTTGATTGCGGATAAATGCGGAAAGATATGCGGAAGTGTTTTTGATGTGGTGTTGAAGTTGTAGGAGTACCGATTTAGAATATTTGGGTGTTCTCATAATATATCGGATTTATTAAAATCCAGTTCACATATTTTTATAGCATATTTTTGAAAACAATGTTTTGCAAAAAATTTTGTTCCCATTATACACGTACTTCGGACTGAGTCACTCTTACTCGAAAAGAATTATTTATTTATTTCAATCGTGCCACAAGGATTACCAAATACCATAATACTTGATATAATAAAAAATTCATTGAAAATAATATTATACCAGAAAAATATAATAATAAACCATATTACATTTATTTTTACTAAACGTTATACTAGATAAATAGTAAAAATGCACTTTACCATCTATACAATTTCACTTCGACCGCCCCGAACATTTCCACCACTTCCCTCTCAATCGGTCAATCGTCATCCCGCCCATTGTCACGGCCTCAAAAAGTCCAAGCTGCTTCGCGTGCGCGCGTAAAAACAGCCGCCTTTCATCCTTCTCCCCTTTCTACCACTCCTTTCGTATAAAATAACGCTGAACTCGCGCGAAAATCGCTGAGAAAAAGACACAGAGATATATAATGCCCTGCGGTGAGTCACATCGAGTTATATCTCTCACGAACCAGAAGACGACGAAGAACCGAAACAGACGAGGAGACATAAACGACGACGGCGGGGCCCTCCGTGCATGCCTTTTTTGGAGACCCACTTTCGCTCGACCGCGTGACACGCGAAACTTTTACCATATATATATTACATATATATATATGTGTGTGTACGTGTATTTTTCGGCGAATTGAACGCTCGCGGGACGTAAATCAAAGTGAGAGGGAACTATTTTCGGACACACGTGTGTATAGGTACTGGGACGCGTAATAAGCTCTTTATATTTGGAAAGTCAGAGGGGCGATTGATCTCTCGCTTCGCTGGAGTTTTCTGTTGCTATACACGATTTCGTGTGTACGTTAGTGCGGATATATGTATAATGTGCGAGCTGGAATGTCTTACAGATTATTGTTTAGTGTTTTATGTTAAGAGATAAGATAGGAAATTTATCGGCATAGTGCTATTATATGTAATATATAGATGCATCATTGATAAATACCGGTAATAGGAGCTTATAAATAACACATTCATAATTAAAATACAAATTTTTAAAATTCGAACAAAAGATGAATTTTAAATAAATAAATCTTTTATGCTAATTTTATATCAAACCTTTCTTACAATAATATATATACAATAAAATCTTACTTTTATTTTCTATATGTCATATCTGGTTTAGTATTAACTACTCTTTAAACTCTTGACAGTCAATATATTAATAATTACCCCATCGCATACACCGCATCTTTTAGAATTCAAAGACTCGCCGCTCACTGCATTAGTCTCCAATAAAACTCGTCTCTTATCAATCCATACAACACAATAATGTTAATACCCTGCGCGTCGTCGTCGTCGTCGTCGCTCGTAAAACTCGCGCGCTTGAGCCATTAACATACAATAAAATGACGACCATTCCTCATAAACCACACCACCATCACGCCTGCAAAAACCACACCGAGTCAACGATCCAATAAAATCGAACCCACGCGCTTGCTCTTTGGCAAACAAAGAAGTGTGCACGCATGTAATTGATGAAAAAAATACGCGCGAGACTTTTCATTCATCCGCGAAAAAGCAGTGCGTCGTTATATATATACACACATACGCGTCTATACGCGGGGTTATTTTTACGGGAGAAGAGTAGCAGTAGCAGTAGTGTATATAGCATATATAGCGGGGACTTGAATGAGTTCTCGCGCGTGTGTGTTGACTCGACGCCCACGCGTGTAGTAGCAGTATAGGTGTATATATAGTAGCCGGCGGTAATAATAAAGATGCGACGCGCTGCCTACTATACTGCTGATGCCTGGCTTTCATTGCCGCCTCGGGAAAATCATTGTTGACAAGCGCGCTTGCCTGACCCTTTCGAGCTCAATGCCGTGTATGTGTATACATATATTTATGTATACGTGGTATATACAATCGTTTATTGGATTCGCCCCCGATACAATTGACGAGAAGTTTTATGGTGCGTGCTGTTTGCTCTTTGAAGAATCGAGCGTGTGGGAGGCTGTGCGATGGTGTCGCTTGTGTTGCTTTTTTAATTTTGATTAATTTGCCAGGTAGCATGGTCTCGTGGGCGGCTGCTTTGTTTGTGACAATTTTTCTTGCGGGGGAATGTGGAGTATGTATATATATATATAGAAGCTTTGAGCTCACGCAACGGTGGCTTTGAATAATGGTGTAGTTGCGTTGTTTGAATATGGTAAAACGATTAGATTCGAGATTTAATTTTTTAGCAGTATTATCATTCAATTTTTCCGATTTCAAAGTACAGGATTTATTCGCGTGTGAATTCCTTAATTCCTCGTTTCGTATATGTAGGATTTTAATTTTGTATAGAAAATGCTGAATAATAGCAGCTCGGTGCCGTTTTTTGTTCAACCTATACGTGCACGTACAACATCACGTTTAATAATTCTTTCTTTCTTTTTGCAATTGGAAAATTTCAATTTTTAAAATTAATATTCAATCGGCCCCTTCGTTTTAACATTTTACAGACAGCAGCATTTTCGATTTGTTCTCTCGTTTGGCTCAATTATTTAAAAAATTAATCGAATAACGACGCAGCCGAACGAAAAAGCGTGGGAATTTTGCATTGACAATAACGTATCGAACAGACGCACGAACACATTTTCAATGAAATCACCCATTGAAAAAAGTGTATACTATTCTACTCTGCGTCCAAGAAGTAAGCGCACATCTCGACTGCAGCACTAATTAGAGCACATCGATTGTTCCCTCCATTTGTCGCTTTTCGACAATACTCCATACCTTTCTATTTTATCCGGAACCAATTTGAACCCCACAATCTATACGAAGGTTTTATAATGTACACATCGTGTGCATGCTAGTTTTGTTCTCTACGAGAGAATATGCCTTCTGTTTTATAAATGTTGCACATTCTATCATACCATTATGGTGATTTTACCGATTTGATACTTTATAGCAAATTTCAAAACATTGAAAAGTACAAGCATTCGAAACATATTTGATACTTCTGCTATGTACAACAATAAAGCTAAAAATTCATTTAGTGATGTGTATATAATACACTCGTTCGTATTCAGCACAAAGACAAGTTCTAATCACAATTACTTCCCACCCTGATCCACATACAACAAAAATTTCCGAGAAACAACACTCGATCAATTACCGTCTATAACCGCTCTGCCGGCTAGACTCTAGCATTCCTTCTACTTTCTTCCTCTGACTCTTCCCTCGGCGACTTTAATTGCGTTCAATTTGAGCTGATTCGCCGGCGACTGAAATCATAGCGATAGGTTACTGAGCGCGCGTGCGCTAAAAATAGGAAAAAGCTCTCGAGAATTAACTTAATGCACTTCTTAATTATCCGACGCACTATGGGGGAAAAACAATGCTTTTATGCATATAATATACTTTCGTACTTTCTCTCGGAAGTGATTAGTTTTGCAAATTGGAGTAGTTTTTGGTATGCAGAAAATGGTGAGTGGGTGTAGAGTCTGATGCGGTTACTCATTCGGTGAATGTTTCTAATGTAATGGTGTTCAATCATCTTCTTTATGTAATACGTTTCTGTAAAAGATAATTGTTCCAGTTCAGTAATTTTAATTTTTATCCCAGAATTAAGCGATAAATAAATAAAGTTTGTAACAAAGAGAAGTAATGATTTATATTGCAGAGTATTCATTTAACAATATACATTATTTCCTTTGCAATCTGTCAAATATAAAACAAGCTTTCTCTTTGTTCATTAACAAACGCATGAGCCACACTTTTAACGATTCTACACGAGCAACGTAAACTCCTCCTAATTTATTTACAGCTTGGAATTTACGACATTAATTAAAACACCTCCGCACAAATAAAATTTCGCCTTAATTAATCAAGAGGGCGGAATATCCGTCGGCTTTTCGCCTTTAAGGAAAAAAAAAGAAGGAAACGACCCTGTTACTTAAAATCGCACAAACCCATTTTTCTGCCCACTCGTCTCATTCATTAACTCACTAGCCGACATTGTTCAACCGCGTAAATCCTTACCTTTCCGTCAACATGCTTGGGTTAAAGAAATTCTTTCCCCCTTACACACACTTTTTGCTTGCTGCAGTACAAGCCCCGTTTTACTTTTTTCCCTTCTCTCGTTCCCCTATTTTTTTTCACCGGCTACTGCACTCTCGGGTGTTTTTTTTTTTTGCTTGAACGCGTAATTAAAATGTGGATGAATTTTGTTAGAGGGTTCGTACGGGTTTTAACCAATGAATGGCGAACTAGTTGTTCATTCTGAAATTAAAACATAAAATCATGATTATGTTGCTATTGTCTTAAATAGGAATGTATTCAGTTGTAATCAACAAAATTAGGTTACTTTTTCCCAGGATATTATATTATATTATATTTTGTTATGAATTCTGTAAAAAGCAGTGACAAATTGTCGATAAAATGATAATAACATATAAAATCTCTATTATTGCAATGGCATACATATTAAACAGGCAATGACACACGTACCTGAAAGCCGGATATGAATTCAATAAGATCATTTAACAGTGACCCCATTGAATATACTCTAATTTATTGCGTTAACACTACTGTTATTCAACCACATACAAAATGTGATTTCCTTTCGAAGCTTTGCCTGAAATATATTTTGTATTCTCATTAATACCGCATTTATTAGAAATTACTTATGCAACTTCTCGTTATTCTATTAAATCATTAGCAAAATATATTCAATATTAGCAGGCGTCTTCGACACAAAGAGAAAGATAAGTTGCATTTTAATTAATTATGTATTAATAGAGAATAAAATAGCTTTGGTATTTCTGATTCTATTCAATTAAGTTTATGCGTAGTTGTATTTAAAAGTCTGATGTACTACTACTAACCTATAACTATCAGCTAATATTAATTATGTAAAATTCAGACAAGCTGCAAAACAAAATTTGAATTTTAAAATTACAACACGCTTTCATTTCAACATCATCAGCATTGGAAGATTTTTCGTACGTAAATTATTCTTTGAATTAATGAAATATATTTTTTCAATTTAAACAGATTCATCAAATTGCAACTTTTATTATTCCTCGAGAACAATATAGTATTTAATCAACCCGTAATTCTCTGTCCATTCCGAATCGTTTTTCTCTCTTAAAAAAAAAAAAAAGCCTTACGCAGCGTAGGATAAATCAATGCCTCACACCCCTGCATGCATAAAACTCTGTGGGGCACGGGTAATCGGCACGCCGATGAAACTAATTAATCAGTCAATCCACAGCTCATTTTTATTCCTCCCTTACGATCATCCACCATCCCTTACTCGCTCTCGCGTTAATTCTCTCTCTCTCTTTTCACTACATCGTCATCCCCCCATATAACAACCCTACCGTGCGATTTTTCCCCTCCTTTGTGTCCTCTCCCTTGTACGCTCCGCCACCCACTGTCAAAGAAAGCTCTCTCTTGCACGCTCCACGCGGCAGAAATCAAAGAAACCTCGTTATAAACTCCAGCACTGCAAAGCGCACGCGCACGAGTGCCTCTCTCTCTCTCTCACTCTCTTTTTAGCGTATAGGGTATATCACACGCGAATCCGCGCGCGATAATTTCGCGGGAATCTACGCAGGAGCGCCACCTAGCGTCGGTATTATCGTCGTTAGCGTCTGCGCGGCGCACACTTGGTTTTTCTTCTCCTTCGTCTCCGGGAGCACGTATCGTACATATATATATAGATGTATGCAGAGATGTACACGAAGAGAGAACGACGAGACCTTTGAAAAGCAAACTCATTAAAGTCTCGGCTATAGGCGTCGTCGGCAGCGCAGTTCATTGAAATGGCGTGTTCTATACGGAGAAGGGAGAGAAGGGACTCTCTCTCTCTCTCTCTGCCTACCATGCGCATATCGTTGTAGAACGCGAAAGGTCGTGCGTAGGAGGAGCGAGGGGGAAAGGGGCTGAAAGAAGGGTATATAACGAGAGGATTGGAACACAAAGAGGGGAAGGAGGAGAGGGCGGAAGACGCGCGCTGCTGGGGGTTTTCATCGTGGTAAACTGGTAATTTGTTATTAAAATTAATGATCGCGGTTGCTACTGCTACTGCTATACTGCTGCGATTGAAGGAATCGACGGATCGTTGTAATGAGGTTGGACGAGGGAATGTCGGAGGAGTAAAGAGATGAGGGAAATAGAAATTTCACGTGATACGTATGATGCTAACGATGGCTATGAGGTACAATGGCACTGGAACAATTAGATTTTTATATGTGAAAAGTTGATGATATAATTATTATACTTTTTACGAGATTATATGGTAGAATGGAATTATTTTTGGGTTTCCTTATGATAACACGGTATTATTTTTATACAAGAATCAAGTTCGTGTATTCATTCTCGACTAATTGTTACTAACGACCTTTCTTCATTATGAAACCTATCAAACGCATCATACTTTTAATCAATATAAACAAGACTCGCGCATAAATAGACCTAAAGACACAAAAGCCGTATAGGACACACAAAGTCTCCATTAATAAGAAGAAAACCCTGTGAAAGGCTACGAAAGAGAATCGTTCTCTTATCGTGAAAAAAAAGAAAGAATATCTATCTACAAAAGGTCAGAGTAGGCGCATACAGCTCGAGTTCGCCTTTCAGAACGAATCGAATCTGTGTAACTATACGAAACCCCGCGTGCGCGTCCGACTATCGCATATATACATATAGATATAACTATTGTCCCCTCGACATTGTTCATCTCTCTCTCTCTCTCTCTCTCTCTCCCTCTCTCTTCGGCCGGATTTTCATTCGGTTTTCAGTTTCGCCCTCTATACAGACGAGATTAAAAGTCGCGCGCGTGCGGTCGCGAGGGAAAATGACGAATCGCGCTTATAATGGGCTGCCGACGTGCGTTGACACAAAAGCGACGTTATTAGAGAAAGAGAGAGAGTGAGAGAATGCGCGAGGGATCGCGTGATTATTTTGGTGGTTGCGTGTGGGTGGGGTATAATGCGGCAGGAAAGTGGAACGGGGATTATGAATTTTCTGGATTCGAGTTGTTGAAGAGATTTCAGGCGAAGAGAGAAGGGAAGGGGAACGGAGGGTAGTATAAAGTTTTGCTCGATGCATACAAGGTATGTAATTTGAAGGTTGTGCGACTGGCATAGTCTCGTGGTTGCGGATATATCGTTTAAGTTTTACGTTGACTCGTACAAATGTCGTTTTAGTAAATGACATATGCCTTTTTTTTAGAATAAGGTATAATTTTATATTTGCAAGCACTTTATTTTTGTTGATCACTATTCTTCGAAAATAAATTGCTTTTTATTAATATACGCATCAGTAAATTAGTATAGATATGAAGGGAAAATCATATCCGATTATCCTCGCGGAAATGACGTTTCACTGTTTAATGAAACGAAAAATATGATAGGATTCGTTGAGTCAACAGCCGCGGTTGAATAAATTAGCGTTGTCGAAGAATTAAATGGCTTTATATAAATCATCGCGGAAATTTTCCATTTTACCGGAACGCAAACCCTTCGTACAAAAGCCGCGAGATCGAGCGAGCAATATAACATAAATGACAATTTCCAGAGCCAATATCGCTACCAGTGCGTGAAATTCACGCTAAGATTTCGAATTTAATCGTATATGACGTTCAGTTAATTGCCAATGAATATGTAACGGAATAAGTGATGAATTTCATCGTAAATCTGTGTAATGGCTTTTTAGTTTCTTTCATACAGGATTAATAAACCATACTCGATTCCATAAAAGAAATTATATACACCAACCAAGATATAAATGAATGCATCTCTTTTTAACCTATTACATTTTATAACATGAATTTCACAGAGAAAGAGTATACTTATATAATAACGTTGTTTTTAAATTCTAGTTGTTAACGTCAGTTATATTTCGCTAAACACTAATCCACCACAGAAATGTTCTTTCTACTTCTGCACCGAACAGCCGAAACTTCCAAGACTTCAAATTTACAACTCCATTCACGCGTTCACCCTCCATCCTCACATTCAGTAGTACACAATAAAATCTTTCTCTCTCTCTCTCTCTCTCTCTCTTTCTCTTTCTCTTTCCCTGTTTCGTTGCAGCTCATAAATCACATCGCACTCCTCGCAAAAGCTTGCGCCTCGCACTTTATCCGTCTCTCAGCCCTAATCAGTATCTCTCCGAAAACTCACGAGAGAAACTCTCCTCTCTTGCAATGTGCGCATACACATTCACTGTATCATATAATATGTCCAACTCGTCGTGGCAACTCTCCGGACTAGCACATATACGACACGCGGAAACAGAGAGTAGAGTAAACGTGCGAGCGGTGAGTTCCCTTTTTGCTCTGAGACACGTGTCGCTCGTAATCCGCGTTAACTTCCGCCCTCTCTCTCTCTCTCTCTCTTTTCGGCCTGGCTTTGCGTACTCTCTCTTTCTTTTTCTCTCTTTTTCTGTGTCTCTAAACTACAAGCCGCGCAATATACATGCAAATCTGAAGTAGTCCGCGTACTCTGCCGCCGCGGCTTTCCCCTCGCCCCCTCTCCTCTGTAAAGCTCATTTTTGCATGCGGCTATCTGGCTCTCGGAGAGAGAAAGAGAGAGAGAGAGCAACTTTTTCGGCCGCGTCTTTTCTCGTTTGTTTGCCGAGCTTTGCTCTACTTTTTCTTTCTCTCTTACTCTCTCTCTCTCTCTCTCACGCGCGCGCGCTCGCTCTGTCTTGGAGCTTTGTTTCAACCTCTCGCGCGGTTTTGTTTGCATAACAAAGCTGTTTTGTTATTTTAATGTCGTACACCGCATAGTGCGTTACGTCGTTTCGCGATGGTCTAACAAATTTCAATGTCTTGTTATATAGCCTGGAAATATTGTTTTATGTAACTGCAAGGCAAATGATTACACGGGTCGTACGTTAAATAGAAATGATAAAATGTTTATTAAAGCTGTGTTTGCGTTATACAGAGATACTAAACATTTTCTCTCCTCCGTTTTGTTGTTTCAAGCGTTAATTAAACAAGTATTTCATTTAACACAAAAACTATGTAGTAGATCTTTAGATATTTTGTCCTTTTTTAGTAAAATCTTGACATCAGATATAGTTATCTGATTCCCAGGTTAAAGTAATTTTTATTATTATGTATTTGTACATATAATTGAAAAAATGATTTTATATACTGATAAAATTACTTTGTATCTTATTATTCTGTTCGATATAAATAAGTAATTGCTATACCTAGTCAACCTCACGAAAACTTGTTGCACCAAAAAAGAGGTGGTAAAAGATCAATTCTACATTTAATGCATCAAAAAATCCTTGCAACAACCATCAACAGTGCGCATATACATACAAAAATTAACACACTAAATACCGCAGCTCCACTACCAACTATATATTTCCAACCAGAGTACACATACCTCGCTCTCTATAGCGCTCTCATAAATCACGGCGAGTAGCGCGCGTCCGAAAAATTAACTCACCCGAAATAAATATATTTCACGCAGCTATGCAACGAAATAGCAACGAATTCTACTACCCTCCTCGCACTTTACTCCGGCATCTCGGCAATGCGCGTTAAAATTGTTGTTGTTCAGACTATAACTCGTTCGTGTTCTCTCTTCTACCGTAATAAGCGCGCGCGCGTGTTGCGATGCAGATATATAACTATCCGCGTAAAGTTCGAAATCTGCATCGCTTGTGCGCAAGAGCGCGTCAGACTCATTAGCGGTCGACTCGGTTTCCACCGGCTGGTCATCTGGGCTTTTAACAGCGTTCGGAAACGTCGTAAAACAATGCACGCGATTATGTCGACTATTCAGGCTGCTTCCTATATATACAGCTACAGGGCCAGGGATTCTTCGCGTTAGCGGTTGGAAAAAAGGTCGTTGAATTATGTTTATGACGAGAGTGGGAGGAAGGGAAGCTGAAAGAGACTAGGAGTTAATAGGTAACCTTGTGGATTTTATGACGTCGTAAAAAGGTATACAAGCAGTGAGTTGGTTAATCTTTTTCATGGCGTTGATTATCCTGATTTTTTCATGTCGCAGGGATTTTCTTTATCGTGTTAATCTTCCAATTCTCTAATATTATATACCTACCCATACGTTAACGTTGTTATTTTCTTCACTTTGATTTATTAATGGCGTATTTCAAACTTTTCCTTGCGCCAAGTAGATCTGAAAATAATATACACGTATTTCTCTTTCTTTACCATAATTATAGAAAGCGAATGGTGTGAAAGGTAATGTAGCTGCAAGCTATAGGCTTCATTAAACGTTTCTTATAATCATTCGCACTGCAACTAGCGCGATTGAAACTACCTCTGTCTTAATAACCGTGCCACTTTCGAAAATAATTTTCACCGTGTAACGTCGCATGTAAGCCTGTAAAATACCTGGAGAAAAGTACGCATTAAACTGCCCGCAGCATCTACTATCAAACACTTGGCAGCGACCTACTTCGATTCTTTTTTTTACCATCACCTTCATCAGCGTCGTTACATTATCGTCACGTCCAATCACCCCCTCACGTTACATACACCTCATAGCACACGCATAACAACCCGCTTACAACTGTCTCTCTTTTTCATTAACCTCTCTTACCACCGCGTTGCATATACATCCCAATTACACGTGACCGTGGCGTGTCAGAAACACGCGTGTATATATATCTGTAGCGGCGAGTTCGACGACGACTCGCGCGCGTCTCATGAATATTCGCACAAACGTGTAGTAGGTAGTAGCCGTCGTCCGCAGCAGCAGCAACAGCAGCAGTGCTGGGGATGCACAGGATGTGGACAGGCGAACTTCTGCGTCCGAGGTCGGTGAGGGAAGGATGGAGGAAAGGGCTTTTTAGGAAAGGGGCGGGGGTGAGTGGTTTGGTATGCAATTGATTTTGCGAGGGTTCACTGGAGATGCCCGGTAGTTTGGGAGGAAGTGGCGTCCGGAGGATTCGGGTGATTATGTTGTGCCCGGAATGGATGGTTGAATTGAAAGTTTGGGTAATAGAGGTGATTGCTGAATGTTGACGTATGCTGTGTGGTTGCGGTTGTTTCTTTTTTGAAGAAAGTATAGTAATATGATTGTAGAAGGAATTGATGAAGATAGTAAGGATCCCTTTTTTAATATTCGACAGGGTTTTTAGAGAGAAATTTATTTTTGTTATAAACTTTTAGGTTGAAAGACAACAATTTCTGTATTTGTCTACAGAATAAAGCAACATAATACAGTAAAAAAGATTTGCTGTTATTTTACACAATTCAGAGCTATACTACAATGCGCGCCAAAAATTGCCTTAAAGTTTTGTCGTTGTCCGCGTGTATCGTTCATTTCTTAAATCTCAGTATAACTATATACACATAAAAATCTTTATACAAACAACGATTACAGTACACTTTTCGCACTCGGTGCCACATATATAAGCGCTAATAAAACAGCACGTTACCACGTCTAGAAATTGGCACCACAGCCTCCACTAATTATGCTTATCACGCGAGAGAGTGGACAATACGTATATATATAAAGCTTGACGACAGCGTATGTGTATATAACATTGGAAATATAAGCAGTGAAATGCAAATTGCGAAAAGAAAATATTTGGAATTCATTATGTAGATACTTTCATCCTATTTTATTTTCTCTCTCTTTCTCTGTCTCGCACGCGTATACGCGCATGAAGTCAGGCCATTACTTTTTATATATATCTACACAGCGTGGAGCAGCCTACTTTAGCGCGCGCTATATATTGTTATTTCGGTCTCTATGCCGCCTGCACCGTTGCTGATGCTGCTACTACTACTGCTACATTTCTTCTGTTTGCACTTTCTTGGAATATAAGCTTCTGTAAAGTAGGGGAGATGTGCTCTTTTTCTTTATTTTTCATTTTATTTGTCACCGTTGGGCTTTTGTCGCGTGTCGCTTTAATATATCTGCAAAGAGGGGGAGAATCCAATAACTATATCGAATGTATAACTGATCTATTATTCTGCTAGTTCCAAATCAAAAGAACGACTATTGCTACGCATAAAAATCTTTCGAAGCTATCAGACCAATCTATACACTGATGAGTTAATAGCTGATATTACAGCAATAAAGCTGTTATCGTTTCATCCACTACTCCCATTTCCGAAACTTCATCAACGTTTTCCAATTACACTCTATATACCCAGCATCTCCACCCCACAGTTCAATACCCTCATTCACTCGCGTACTACTCCTCTCCCGAGACTACTCGCAGACCAATAAAACCTCTCGCGTTTCCCGTAAACCCGGCGTTAATAAAAAAAAAAGGAAAAAAAAATGCCACATCACGCGGCTGCCGAAGTCGCGTCGTCGAGTCGCCGTAAAAGCAGAAAATTCCGCACGCTCGCGTACTAAAAAACTTTATTCTTCGTCTGTTACCTATATATATATATATATATACATACCTCCACAGCACACAGTTAGACATGGTCATCGAGTATATATATGTATACGCAAATACTACTCTCTGCGCACGTGTACGCACACTTCCTCGCGTACGTTTCTCGATTTCGCTATATGTATATATAGATATACATGCTACTACTCCCTATACGCTGAGAAGGCACTAAAAGCGCCGCGGATTTTCTCCATTATCGTTTCGCTGTTTCTTTCTCAACCTCGCGCTTGGCCTTTTTTTCTTCTCTCTCCCTATAGTATAGTAGTAGTAGTAGTAGTGGGTGTAAAAAAGTTCGAGATGAGGGAGGGGAGGATCGGGTTTTAAGTTTCGCTCGAGGTGCCACCGCTAATGCTTTTGTCGTGGATCTAGGACGGCCGCGCGCTCTGTTGGGTTGCCTTTCAGCAAGTGGTCGTGGCGAAAAATTCGTTTCGACTCCCTTTTTTTTCTCTCTTCTGTTAATGGCTGGAGAAATTTTAAGGAAACTTTACAATCTATTGTCGCTACGTTGATTAGAGATTTGTTGCGTTGAAAAAGTATCTGACTATTAGGTTTATATTAGTGGAAAAACTTGCGAAAGTTAATGTAGTGTAGGAAAAAGTTTGGAAAAGATTTTGTGAAAATAATTGGAGTGTACAACGTTAGTTATTTTATTAATTCGTTTCTGTCCAACTTATACGTTTGTCGCAATAAAAAAAAGCAGGATGCAGTCACCTGAGGAGGAATTAGAGTTTAATCCGATTAAGCCGGCGGCTCGCTTTTTCAACAACAATATATAAGACCAAAATACACGTTTTTAGAAAATCTGAGAAGTAAGATGGGCGTACGCTTTTGCGCAGGTAATACCGTGTAATCGCGTCAAGGTGTTAGCTCTTTTAATTTAATCGTATTTACTCATTTGCATCGCTCTCTTACAAGGGATAATCGGATTAAGAATTGAGACAAAATGTAGCCGTGGCTTCGAAATACATTTTATAGGTTTTATACGCATACGAAAAATTGAGCTTTAATCTTTATTATTTTAGCGATGACATAGTTTTCATTTATTCCAAAGATTAAACGATAAATGTCAATCGAAAAACGATCATGAATAATTATTTGGAGAACTTCAAGTGGATTTATGAAGAGATACATTTATATTTTAAAAACAGGATATAATGGAGATGAAATGATATTTTTCGATGATCAATTTATTATGAAACATCATCTTTGTTTGTTGTGTTTGTATATACGAACGAATTTTTCTTTGTGCAAAATATAGCGATTTGTCAGTTGATATTATAATTTGAATAAACATAACTGAATTTATTAAAGTTACTGTATTAAACGACCAACTTTATCAATCAAAAGTAACCTTGGAATTATTAACGCCAAAAAATTCGTTAGCTGCTGCTGACACATTTTTATATATTTGTTTGAAAGCAACCAGCGACTAACGTCCTTACTAGCTAGAATTGAACGATGAAAGTTGGAAAAGCAATTATTGTAAAGTAGTTTCAGAGGCCATGAGTAGATACAGGCCGAGTTCGGTAAGCTCTAGTATAACCAAACTTATAATCCATATATATACATAACGCTATCAATACCGCGATGAGTTTAATCCCCCAACCGCTACATTCATCTCCAACCTTCCATTTTTAATATCTCATCCCACAATACTACCCACTCACCGTTGTTCACCTCAACCCCTTACATCTCCTTCCTCTCCTTGACCACACTCTCACTTTTGTTCTTCCCCCTATATATACACACACACGCACCATCTCACACTCGCCCACACTCTTACATATTCCGTGTCCCCTAACATACGCGTGTCTTCCCTTCCCCCTGTGCGCGTCATCCTCGTTAAAATAGACGCACGGCTGTGTGTGTGTGTGTGTGAGAGAAGCCGCAGGTAAAATTACACGGCCCCCGCTCTCTCTCTCTCTACTCGCGCGCTCAAGCTGTGGCTTTCAGCGCGCGAGAGAGCGGACGGTGCGCGCGCGCTTAGTACAGTGTAGGGAGAGAGAAGGCTTAGTAGTTCGCCGGTGAGATTCGCGCGCGAATGAGCGACCGACAGCTCGCTTGTCTGCTCAGCTGTCAAGCGCGAGTGTTACAGTGTTGTTGTTGTCATCGTTGTTGTTGTTCGTCGTGGTTGTGGTGATGGAAGAGATGTGATATATATATATATATATATATACATACGGAAGAGATCGGTGCCTGTGATTTTGGAAGGTTACTGGGGTTACAGTGAAGAGGGGTAGAGTTGATAGTTGAGGTGGTGAAGTGTGTAGAAAAAGTGGTGTTTTTTTTGGTTGGAGAAAGAGAGGTTGGTTTTTTTCTTGGATGTATATGTAGGAGGTGAGAGGTTCAAGGATGGACCTGTTGCCTCTGTGGTGATGCTCGAAATTTATGCGGTATCTAAAAAATAAAGCATTTATATAACGGTGTATTATCTGAAATGAAATAACGTCGGTTTTAAACTTTATAAGACGCGAAGTTTAGTCGTTTTAAAATAAAAAACAAAACGTGTCGTTAATTTAATTTCAACTTTTGTAAACATTAACATTTATTTATATATATATATAGAAGTTGACATTTATTTAAAAAAATAGATATAAATTCAACAAAGTCACGTATAAAATAAAACACAAATAGAAACAATTCAGTACAACTGCCAAACAAGTTTTATCGTCGTCGCGTATACTAGAACCGCGCGCTCTCTCATGCCTTCGTAAACTTAAATTACGAACGTTACATAGATGAGCTTGATTTTTGAAACCGCAGATAAATTGCTCAGCGAAATATAGCAGCGACTGCAGTAGTAGCAGCATCACTCTAATAATACGTCCCGAACCGCGCGAGTAACATTGAATTTCAAATAAAAATAGACGCTGACGTTTATTCGAAACGCTGAAATAACAGATTCTTCTTCCTACACACATAATATTGTTTATATATTTTGGTGACTATTGTGCATACTACTATATACTAAGCGTGTACGCGTGTGTCTCTAAGACAATAGACACACCTCGCGATTTACGTTTTGAAAACACATTATCAAGCTTCCCGCATCTTTGGTCAATTAATCTGCAATTGTAATGTAAAAAATCTCAATGGTGGGGATTTGCCATTGGCAAAACAGAATATATATAACGTCGATTCGATATTCTCGTCCGGTATCTATATATGTATATATGATATTCAACACATTTCGACAATTGTATGTTAACTAACCATTATTATAATATTATACTCGTTATAAAAGCAACGAACCCATCGTACCCATTTGTAAAATCTCGAGTTCAACCACATCGTGTGGGCCCGTTCGTCTATAAATAAAGAGAGCAAAATCATCTCTCACGCTAAACAATCACACGCAGTAGAGACACACACATACATAGTGTGAGCTTGTCAACTCGAATCCCCGCTTTGATCCGCTCCGCTCTCGTATAACCGGCGAAATCAATTTATCCATTTCGATCTCGCATACATAGACGCACGCATGTGTGTAGGGTGCGTATCGTCGCCTCTGATTGACGATCAAGGCCCAATTAGTTTAGCGGGTCGAGTTTAACAGCAGCGATGGCGGTATAGCAGCAACACCAGCATCAGCACGTGCCGTGTGACACTATATATTTATATACACGGTGGTACTAACACACTCGTGCTAATGATTGCGCGTTCGAATTCGCGTGTATATACGTGCGCCAGTGCGTGTTGTCCATTGGATGTTTATGTAACGCGCGTGGGACATTATTATTGTTGTTGTCATCGGTCTGGACCGCACTAGCGGGTATACTGGTCGAGCAAATTGCGTTTTAATGATTTTAATTGTAAATTTAGATATATAGTTTAATTCGCGATGCAATCATACACGCTGTGTTGGCTTTTGTAACGCTCAGTTTAGGCGGTGAAAGCTTTGATGGTTTGTTTATAATGAATATAGGTATATATTTAAACTGATGCGTTTGTGATCAAAATATCGTGTATGATTGACTATTAATTAATTTAATTGTTCGATAATTTTTCTAAACAAGAACAGCTGAATTTTCCTATACAATTTTAATTTGAATTATTTATTATTTTCAAATATTACAGTTCAAAACTTTAATAGCAAATATTAAAAAATAGTAGTTTCTGGCGCCTCTTACATGCCGACCAATCAGATCACCGATTACTATAAATGCTTCAGTATATGGCTGCTCATCATTTTTTCCAAGAGTCGAATAGACACGCAGTATAGTAGGCGGTTCTGCTTCATTAGACTTTATTTTTATAGCGAGATATTCTCGTATATCGATATTTTTATTGTTGGCAGAGGGTATTAAAATAAATGTCGTTGGCGCGTCTATGTATAAAACTCAATTTTTTGACATCTAAAAGCAAATACAATGCTTTCTCTCTTTCTCTCTCTCTCTCTCTCTCGTTCGAGATGCCGATATAACGACTTTATTTTTAGTCTGCGACGCGTCGATGTTCATTTAAAAATCTCGTATCTTACTCAGGCATCGATCGAAACCGCGTGTGTTTTACACGTCCGTGATGCGAGGGAAAATAAATAAATAATGATTAACTTGAAGATGTGGACAAGTAAAAATTCGTCCGAGATAGAAATACGTACTTTGATTATAAATCAAATTCTCCTCTCTCGCCAATGTTACACGCGGTTTTCCGGCGTATTAGGTATTCGTAACACTTTGTTTTTCATTTTTTCTATTTTAAACATACACGTATAAATAGAGGTAGCGCCGCGCGCGTCCATCTGTCGAACGAAATCACGCTTGAGAGAATTGTTTGCTTATTTATTAGGAAGTAAATAGCATACATTTCGGTTTAGAAAGCTTCGCTTTTTATTTTTATATTTCACGTTTACAAGCTAAAAATTCCATAAATATCAAATATATATATATATAAAACGGTCGATAAAACTTTTACTACTAGTTGCAAAGTAAAGGAAATTTTTTTCATCATCTCTGCGTTTTTGTAATTTTATACTTTAAACTTTATATAGGTTACATCGTAATAAAATATTCTTGTATACACTTTCCAGTAAAATTTTATGGTTTTCTTGAACGATAATCTACAGCGACTCAAACACGATATTATTTCGAAAGATAGACAAAAATTAAAACTTCAGACAATAGTTTTCATAATCATGGAAATCTTTGCGAATATAAAAAGTCGCGAGTGCAAATCCCAGACGTCTAAAAGTACGCAAACTTGTTAAATAATGCGCATTTCAAAAGCGTAAACTTTCTTCGAAACGTATATATACATACGATTTGCATGAGACTTTCAGAACTGTATCAAACATCTATATCTACAAAATTCAAAACATAGTTTCACTCAATCCGATTTACACCGCAATAATTATCCACACCAAAAAAAAAATCGCTTCTTACATCGTACCTCGCTTACGCAACATCTCACTAAAAGCCCATCAAACCTCTCAAGCTCGCCGTATGCATTTCGGAACAGCGACGAGAGAGAGAGAGAGAGAGGGAGAGAGAGAGAGAGAGAGGGGGGAGACGCGTTTCCATACCTAGACGCCAAAAGCTACGGAGCGCATCAACTAGACTCCATCATCGGCTAGCGAGCACCTAGACTTCGTATTGGATGCGTTTCGACACCTAGACGCGAAAAGCTACGAAGCGCACCACCTAGACTCCATCATCAGTTACGCCGAGTACTTAGACTTCGTACTGGATGCGTTTCCACACCTAGACGCGAAAAGCCATGGAGCGCAGCACCTAGTTTCTAATTCTACATATAAATATATGTGTTCTTGATTATTTTTTTCATCTGCAGAAAATAACAAGTCAATATGTTGATGACACGAAAAAACAAAAGAAAATTTGTTTTTACTCAGATATAATTAAGAATACATGTATGTATGTACAAAATTAGAAATTTTATAAGACAGTAGAATTTAGTAGATATGTCTTCTGATATATAAAAAAGTGTAGGCTATGCACCCCTACTCCCTTTGTTTGTCAACTCCCATTTACAACAAAGTTTCTAAATATAAATGGTTGAGATAAAACCGTTTACGATATCCTGAGATACAATCATTTGCCTATTTTCAATTAATATATATTTATCAGATAATGTGTGTGATGTATGTGATTATCATACTTATTATTTATAAAAAATTAAAAACCGTTTTCTACAATATTCAACAGATATATTTGAAGTTACATGAAGAATCATAATAGGCATTTTCTAAATAGGCTCAGAGTAAGTAACTCGCAGGAATTAAGATTTATTGCATAATTAGTTAAGGTCCTTCATCAAGCAATGATAAAAATTCCATAAGAAGTAGAAATGTCGAGAAATACTACTGGGGGTTGGAGAGCGAAGCTAGGAAGAGGTAAACCCATCTCAGTGTGCGCGCGCGTGTGTGTATAATAAAACATTTTTTATATAAATATTTATTCAAAAGTAATAATAAAGATTTGTAATTAAAATAACGAAATATAGCAGAAAATAAAAATAATTCGAAGTGTACATTGCAGAACCAGCAGATGTTTCACTTATATAACAATTTGAAGAGCTGACGTTAGAAGCAAACAACGAAAAATTAGTATAATAGTTTTAAAAACAGTTTTAATCTTATATTCTATGTACCTATCTGATAGCATGGATCATTCTCGCATAGTAGTTGGGTTAAGGGTATTCCCCGAAAATGCTATGCGCTTTTGTTTCAAGGGTCAAAATGCTCTAATTGGGCTCATGGGATTTGCAGAATTCCGAGCTTAACCCAAAAATGTTATGGGAATTCTGGCTCACTGAGCTTCTGGCTTAACTACTAATTGGTATCACATGTTGAGTTTGGAGTGTAATGAAAAAAGTTCGTAAAAGTAAATAAAAAGTTCAGGAGTTGGCAAGTGTGTTGTTTTGTTCGTAGGGCGGCATGCATTCAAACGTTGCAAATATTTCTAAAAGAATAACAGATCACTATATTGTCAAAAAAAGTGTTACTCAATCTCGTACAAAACTTTACTAAAGCTATTCAAGAAATTTCATATTTCGATTACATATTCCTTTTAATTCAAAAATACAACAAAAGAATTATAAGTTTTTGTCAACTGCTGTAAATCAGCGCGTACCTATGCACACCTAAGCGAAGAAAAGGAAAAGTGATTGCAATATCGTGGTGATCGGTGTAAAAGGTTCTCTCCCACATGAATATTCCATTTTCATTTCTACTTTCTTATTTTTCTTCTCTTGGTCTGTGCTGACGAGAATACAAAAGTATACTCAGTTGTAAAAGAGGCGACGAAAAGATAAAAAAAACTGCCGCGACCCCAGGTATGCCGAGGAAAACAGAAGAACGCGTGCGCGTGATATTTCGGATGGCTATGAAAGATTCAATGTTGGCGCAGTCTCTTATCCGCGAATTTCCTAACCGTGGGAGATTGACTTAAAATGTGGTTATGCGCGTGGAATGGAGGATGAAAAAATCAGAGAACGCGCCTGCTGAATCTCGATGGGATTACCCCCGGGAGTAGGCATATGCTTTCGATGCGAGATTTCGTTATTATAGGAATATAGAATGGCTGATGCATTTATCATAGATGGGTCGCCAAGAAAGATGTTGAAAAGTTTGAGAATCTGAGTGCCAAAGCCATTTGCGTATTTACGCGATTTGATATTCGGAAAATATGAGGTGACTATCTAAGTTACTATTAAAACTGGAATTTCAAACGAAAATTGCAATGTTATATTATTCACATTTCATTGGTTTCTTTGTTCATACTATAACAATAACGGACCAATAACTTGGTGGTTGTCAAACATACATATGCAATGGCTTTTATAATAATAATGTATTATGTTACATAATAATATATTAAATTTCAAAGATGCTGTATACAAATTAAAGTAATGTTGATTTTATAGCGACATAGAATTTGAGAGATAAAAAAATTATAAAATAATGTTATACAATGTAAAAAAAAATCAATAATGTAAAAAAATGTTTTAGGATTATTTAAAAAAGATAACAAATACTTTACTATTAAATTATTAATTTCTTTGAAAAAACAAATAAAGAGAAGTATTTTCGAAATTAGTGCAGTTATAAAAAGACAGAATAAAAAGATTAGAACTCAAATTTGAAATGTCTTTCTTTGCCTTCTGTCAGACTGGCTTCGTTGTTTCTGATTAATAATAAAGTAAGACCAATTGAAAACCGACTATACTTGCAAATTATGATTTTTTCACACTCCGTGCGAGAAATCGAATTTCTTGCACGCTGTGCCAAATGATGCGTGCAAAAAGTTCGACACTCGTGTGAGAAGTTGATTTCCGTCTCGTGTGACTGTTTGCGCCCGAGCGAAGCGAGAAATTTTCGCACTAGTATCGAAATGTACTATTTAAAACATATATTGAAAACGTTTTATTACTAGGTAATAGAGAATTTTTTAAAATAGATGTTTTATATTATTTTTAATATAAAGTTTTAGAATAAAGCGTGTGCGTCTCGGGACGCCCAGCAGAAGTGATAACTTCAATTAATATCATAGTTGAAGCTATTTTAAAGTACATTTATAAAGTATGAATAGAATAAAGGTATTATTTGTAGAAAGGTTAGAAATTAAATGATGATGTATTAAAAATAATAAAAGAATAAAAGGAGAAGTATATCGCGCGTGTCCTATACGTGCCTATAAGTTATCGTGTTGTTTCGTCGGTATTTTGAGACCGACCAGGATACGTTCCTCCAATACTAAAGTCTGTTAGAGTCAAAATGTATAAGTTTGTTATAATACTTATCATCTTATGTTACATTGATAGCTCACATTATGTGTACAACTATATTCTCATTTTTAAGCTCCGAAACCGTAACCATTTCATTTTAGCAAACCTTGAATATAAGTTCAAAAGGGAAAATAAAACTAAGGCGAACGAGCTTTTATTTGCTTTTTTGAGATTTAAAAAAATAATGATTATTTCGGAAGTTATGAAATTTTAAATTTAGTCAACGAAAATGAACCAAATATGTATGAAATCCGTGAATTTAAGGGTTTAATGATGCGCTTTCTTTACTCAATTTTAAAATTTCATAATTTAAAAAAGAATCAATATTTTTTAAATCTGAAAAAAGGAAATAAAAGATCGTTTTCTCTAGTTTTATTTTCCTTTCTTGAACTTATATTTAAGACTTTCTAAGATTAAATTATTATGGTTTCAAAAACAGGTTTTTCCAAGATTTTTTCAAAATAAAGCTAAAAATATCCAAAACTTGAAGTTTTTTAAGTGGATTAGGATCTAATATTACAGATTTATGCATATTTCTACATCCAAAAATATATCCTAAAATTTGAGCCGAGTCCGTGATCCGGATCTCTGGCACTCTTCTGGTGAGCTTCTTCTAAGCCAGCAAGCGCATGCACAAATGTCTGTGCACATTCTTCGAATCCTCACAACTATGCAGATGCGCGTGCACCTCAATAAGAAGACGAAACCGTAAACCAACTGCAGCTGCACAGAAAGAAATTTGTTGCGACAAATGCATGGATTTCAGTCATGCGTATTTAGCATCTGGTTTCAGTTACTAGTTACGCCACAACTGTAGTAATTATTGCAATTCTATAGTCCATCCGAGAAACGCAAGGGCATAATACCATTTTAGCATTAACTCCTTGCGAATCGAGAGGTTGGGAGTGGGGATCGCGCTCTTACCTCGGAACGCGTG
>JAYJLV010041259.1:0-23178 GCA_036873485.1 Torymus texanus
ATATATATAGCAACGTGTGCGGATGCGTATATCGGCCGACGCGCGACGCACGGCTTGAAATGAGGTGATTTTTCAGCCGATCTGGAAACCGCGCGTTCAACTTTACGGCTATATAAATTGCCCGCGCACGACTATAAACTTGGATTGCGCGCGTACTGCGACTACCGGAAAGGATCCGCTAAGGAATCTCGAAGAACGCGAGTAGCGCATCGGTAGAGCGAAACTTGAATCTAATGGAGTTGGGGTGTAAGACGCTTTTTATACAGAGGAAATATCATGTAGGAGCGAGTCGTCGCGTGCGAGCGCCGACATTATACGCGCGCACGCGCTTTAGTTTTTCGATTTGACATGAAAAATGTCCGGCTAACTGTATACTTTACTGCCGGTTATACCGCTCGCAGACTTTTTGCGCTAACTACCTCGTTTTGCATATTTCAACATTTGGATTTTTCCACGTATGAACGAAATCAATTTAACGATAAATACCATATCAAGATCTCACGAGCGCGATAACCTGTAATCTCGTACGCGACAGAAAAATCCACCTAATTTAATACTTCTTTTTGCTTCTCAAGTTGTACTTATGACGAAAGTCATATAAAGTTATTTAATTCCCGTATAAATAAAAATAATACACGATGGCATTAAATGTCGGATACCACCGTCTATTAAAATAAAATGATATCTAATTGTTCGATAACGAAATTCCGCGAGAATGTATACCCGTCTCCATTACACTTTGCCGTCGCGCTGCCGTGCGCAGAAACACGGCAATCCTAAAATTTCTCATTTGACTCGGGGAGCTTCACGACCTTCCCGCCTGCCTCGGCCGCGACATGTATACGCACGTGCGTGTATACACGCATAGAAAGGGGAAAGAATATAAATCGTCGAAGGCATCGTCGAGTATAGTATATACGCACACGCAAGCCCGGTGGTGAATAAACCTTTCGAAAATGGCGCGAGCTATACGCACGCCTCGAGGACGCGCGAGGATGGGCTTCACGGATGGACGAACGGCGTGTGAAGTCTAGTACCTGGCACCCAGACATACACACACACACACACACACACACACACACACACACACACACACACACACACACACACACACGCATGTACACCTTATAGTCGGAGGTCTATATGGTTGAGAAGTGAGAGAACGGAAATAATGTGTGCCCTCGTACGGACGCGCGTATATACACACAGTGCAGCAGGGATATAGACTTTGTGTGAGAGGGAACGGGGTAGAGAGAGAGAGAGAGAGAGAGAGACTTGTGGAGTGCTGCGAGAGCAGTACTCGAAGCTTTTTCACCGCACGCCGCGAGTGTTTCGCGAGTTGTTGTACAGTGCATCGGAAAACGCCGCGCGCGCGGCAGTCGAGCCGGTCGCTAGGATTTCTTGCCCTGTAGCGAGCACACATCGCTTACGCAAATTAAGAGGAAAAGTGTTGCGTGTGTGTATACCCTGCTGCACTATGATGTATACCTTCACGCTTCGGTTCCGAGGAAATCGAGCGAGTATAACCCACGCGTTCCTTCATTCCATGTCGATGCGCTTATACACGCCAACTTCTCTCGCTTAATTAATTTCCCGTGTTTTGTCGCGTGCTCGCGCGCCTCGATTGTCCTGGATTTCGAGCGTCGCTTGCTCGCTATGTGCGACTGCATTTGGTAAACGCTCGCACACTTTCGATCTTCCCTGCAATTGTATAATACGGTTCATATCCGTGCGCGAGAGGATCAAGCGCGGGAATCCTTTCCGAGTGTTTCACGGAACGTTGATAAAAAGATTTAATTGCATGTATTTCATAACTTAATTGGGGTTAAAGAGTTTCTTCTGCAGATATTTTATACAGAGTAAATCGCGTTCTTTAAACACTTATCGCTTTTTATCGTTAGCAAAAAGACATCGGTAATACTCTGTCAGTCATTTTTTTTACGAAATTTGATGGTATTGGTGAACATCGGAAATCGAGCGCTTATTTAATACTGAGCACAATTTTATTATAATTTTAATATACATTTTAAAACCTTCTAGTCCATACATACTGAAAAGAGAGATTTTTAAAAAATGATATGATATATTTTGAGATATTATTTTTATCGTTGAAAAATTGCATATTCAAAAGGCCAAAGCGTAAATGTAAAATAATAGTTTCCTTTATTCGAAAGCACTTTCGAGTTTCGTGCGTAGGCCGCACATGTGACAAAAAAATCCGAGAGAGCCTGAATCGGTGTCAACGCAGGTACACAAGTGCTGCTCAAACATGATCGCGTGTTATTTTAAGATCTCGAGGCTTACAAAATTCGTAGAGTACACAAACCGTAAAACCCTACAAAAATGTCAACAGAATAATTTCTGGATAGCTCACTTTTGCATCTCCAGGAAAGATTAATTTTAAAAAATACATCTTTTATTATTCTGTTATCTCTAGTCTTTTCAAATCCAAAGTTATTTCTATATATAAAATAAATCTACCGTTAGTATAGGAATCGTAAACAATCATTTAATAATTAAATAATAATTCAGGTACAGCTAAACTTCGCCCTTCTTAATCTGTTAATAAACGTCCTATAAAAAAGGCATCACGCACAGAGTTACGGGAGACGGATGACTGGCATTCGGATGACTGTGTGCTTTCAGTGGCAGTTTCATCGCTTTCAGGGAGAGAGAAAGTAAGAAAGAGAGAAAGGGCCGACATATACTTATCATTTTGCAGTTAAGAGTGCATTTAGATCCGTCGGTCGAACGCGCGCCGCAATCTCGCATCTAAGCGTGAGATGCAAGATAAACAGCTCGGAGCTCCGATCTATTAATTCGCTTCGTTGTAGCTGCATATCCTTTCCACCTCTTCCTTCTCCTCCTCCTCCTCCTCCTTCTTCTCTGCCTTCTTCATCTGGCCGTGCGACAAAAAGACGACGCACGTAAAGTAAAACAGGACTGTATGCCGCGGCATCGAAAAATCCGGAAATTAATCGCGCAGAAGTGCGAAGATCCTATCGAATATATTTTCGCCGATCTTATCTCGAGCGAGCCGAACGGAGACGACGGCGAGGCGCATGCGCAGTGTGTGTATAAGTGTAACGACGCGAGCGTGAGAGTAGGATAGAGAGGCTAGAGAGGTACCGATAGGGAAATAAGGAAGATAGAGAGGAGATAAAGGGTAGAGGAAGCGCGATAAAGCATTCGCAAATTGAATGATGAAATGGTGTGGGAGAAGAGGAAAGCTCTAGCGAGCTGAGAGAGGGAGAGAGAAAGAGAGATAAGCGAGGAGAGCCGTGAAAGAGGTCCGACTGTAATCCGCTGTTACGTATGCCCGGCATAAATAACATGTAAACAAGGACTTTATTTATCAATCTATTTGTTACTTTCGTTTCTTTTTGCTCTTTCTTCCGCTTTTCGCGACATTTTAATCCACGATCGTATACTCGAGTAATTTCTCTACTCTAGCGTTCATGATATCTCGCTTAGCTGTGAAAATTCAAATCCTAATATAAGATTGGGTGCTAGAAGATGATTCGTTTTATGTCACTCAACGCAACGGTAAACTTGTTATACCGTGTACAGTATAAAGCATGTACAAAAGAATCTGACATTTGAATTGTCAAACGGTAGTACACGCAATATCATTAACAAGGAATCAAATATTCCCCCAGCGATTGTAGTCGGAAGAATGAAAGAAGCCGATAGAACGTCGAAAGGCAAACATACGGTCCGCGCGGGAGTAATTTACTATAAACGAAGTAGAAGCATTGCTACTAGGGAATAAACACCTCGGCGTGAGAAAGGCACTGCATACAGTGGCGGCGACGGCGACGAGGCTGCAGCGGAGAATAAGAATAACGGCTTCCGAGAAACCAAAAATCCATATGGATGCTTTCACATAAAACACATCATGCATCCAGCACAGAATTTCAAGCGCACACACGCGCAGGTGATGTAGGTATGGCATTCCTTTCGTCTCGCTCATTTCGGCTGTACCTTATCCTCGTGTGCGCGTGCGCTCGCAGACACGCGATTGCTTTTGCTATGCACCACGCCGGAATATTTTATTAGATGCCGACCGAGAGTCAATTACGATAAATCTATACAGGTTATAAACCTGCGAGGTTTCCCTGTGGTCGTGGTACATTTTTAATTTTATATATAAATTAAATACGGTGCTCTGACCCTTCCTGTAAAATATATTCGATATTAAAAACCGATGCGGGTGAAAATTATTAATGATTTAATGATTAATTAAAATTATTTTTCACGTGTATATGTGTATATATATATATATAGGTAATTATATTTATTTAATATTTACATTTCGTAAATATGATAAAATACTAATAAGCTTCCAATTAACATTTCTTGGTATCAACGATTGCTTTTCATCATTTCGTTTGATAAAAGAACTCGAAGTAGAGCGCACAACAACTTTGTAGAATCAAAAAGTTCATTAAATCCAGCACCACAAAAGAAAGTTCACATTACTTTGTATAGATATATATATATATAGCGAAATCAACCGCTACGGCATTGGCAATTCGAAAAAATTTTTGAATCACGACGGCCGGCATATATAACTAGCAGAACCCCGTTAAGCGATAAACAAGCAATGAGCGCTGAAAATAACACAAATCAGCCGTCGCGAAAGCGTGCGCGCGCACAGAAGAATATCGAGTCAGCATAATAAACAAAGGCAATTACAAAACGCACATCCCTGAAATATGGCGAAAAGAATAAGGTATATACATACTGGCTGTGCATAGAAGGATGAAAGAGAAAGAAAGAAAGGGAGAGAGAGAGAGAGAGAGATAACGTCGGTGGAAGGGGAAAGGGAGAAAAGATGAAGATAATCGGCGGACATCGCTGGCGCGCGCGTCGGCCCAACAAGAATGCGCCGCGCACGGTAGAACCGCAGGAATAATCCGAGGCGAGCTTAATTAACCGCCTGTGCTGCCGCTCGCGCGTGTGCGCGGATAAAGAAAATTTCTCTCTTCTCTCTCTCTCTCTGTCTCTCTCTCTCTCTCGTACACGCGCGCGTGGGGAGAGAATTATGCAGCCGGCGGCTCGGACGTGGACGAGCGCAGTCCACTTAGGCTTTAATAGAAAACGAGGAAAATTATTATACGAGCGAGCAACTGGCGTGATACGCGCCCTAATTTTTTATTGCAACCCTCGAGCTAATCGTTTTATTTACATGCCTGACGAGATGGCGCGCACGGACGAGCTCTGTGTATATAGTCTATATGCTCTTTGTTCTCTTTCTGCGAGAAAGGATATGTGTACGCGCGCGCGAAAGTCATTTTGTGATTTACCCGCGGGTCTGTCTAGTTAGAGGGGGTGCGGACTGTATCGTAAAAGGTCCTGAGAGTTGCGTAATGCGTGCAGGCATGCGTTGTTGGGTGCCACGGTGTATGAGGCTTGATTAATGTTGTAAATTGGCTGGTAAAAATATTTTATACGATTATATTGTTTTATAATAATGCGTCTGTACCACAAGTAAATAGGAATCTTAAAAAAGAAGGATTAAAAATTATATTGACATTATTTAATGGCAATAGTATACGGGGAATACACGTTCGAGGTTCAGAGAATTTCATGAAATATTCGGAAATTGGGGCTTGCCATAATACTGCGATCAAGGTTGCGGCTAACCGCTTGGTTCGCACCTAATTACCTATAATTTAATTCCTCGTCGGATGCTTTTCAGCTCATAAGTGTTTGAACAAATTTTTGGTCAGTTTCGGTTACCCTATAATTTACCAAGTGGTAGCCTAATAATGCATTCACACGTGGGCAACAAGTAATCAGAAAATCTGTCGTAATATTTTGAAATAGTAGATAATATCGAAACTTATAAAAATTTTTATTAGAAAACAATTATTACGAGACAATTATAAAACCGTATTTGTAGAAGTCATTAAATTATTCCTTAGTATGAAATTATACGAGGAAAAGTAACGTCTATATGTAATTCAGAGTTCTGCGTATATAAAACACAGAGAGCGCCTTCTATAATGCTAATTGCAAAAACTTTAATCGAGGCATTACAACCCCGGATTAAGAAATAACCATGCAAAAGCAACCGCGTGATTTCTGCAATTTCCGAAGTTAGGTAACGACCACAGAGGAGCCGCGGGACTTTCGTTGGAACCCAATAACAGCCGATCCTAATGCGTTTCCACGTATCCGCCGGTCGCTCATTTCTCTCTCTCTCTCTCTCTCTCTCTCTCTCTTTCTCTCATTCTCATTCTTCCTCTCCCTTTCTCCAACTCTTCTCGATTTTTCATCCGGCCGGCTCACGCGCTGGCGCTGCGCGTGCGATAAAAAGAAATTGCAGAGCTAGCCGGAAGATAATCGCCCGGTAATGATAGAGCCCAGGCCCCCGGGAAAGGATCCAAGGTCGCGTGGTAGTAGTCGCCGAACAATGGCGCTGCTGTTAGCCGCAGTTGAAAACGTAGCGGCGGCGGCCCTTTCGCCCGATTATATACGCACGAAACATCGTCAGCGTCTGTCAGCGTCTCTTCTGAAAAAGTCGAGGGAAGAGAGAAGCGCAGCCGCGGGGCTCGTAAGTTTTGCAGAAAGTGAAGAGAACTAGCGAAAATGACGGGCAAACGCGCGTCCCGCCGCGAGGTAGAGAGTGAACGCGCAACGCGCGGATCGCGCAGAAAGGATTCTCCGAGGGGTTCGGTATAGACCGACTGGATGGAAAGTCATTACTTTTGCGATGAGGTGAACTTATCTATGGAAGGATTTTTTTTCATTGATGTCTTTGACTGGAAACTCGACGAAAGATTGATATTTCATTGTAGGAGCTGTAGAAAAATGTTTACGTACGTTAGGCATAGTGCATCGCAATCATACTTTATGAAATCACAAAAGAAAGTGAATTAACATCAACTTGTCTATTTTCCCTTAGGGGCTAATACGCAAACAAAACCTTAGCGCCGATGACCAACAATCTTCCGCAATCCAGGGGTTTTTATTATTATGAATCCCTATGGCTTATCTTTTTGTTTGCACTCGGCCGAAGCAGCACTTATACGCGGGGCCCCGCCGACAGAGTCCTTCAATTTTCTTAACCACCCTCTCTCTCTCTCTCTCTCTCTCTCTCTCTCTCTCTCTCTCTTCCTCAATATAATAGCATTATCTGTCGCCCTCTCTTGCTCACTCTCTCCCCTTCTCGACCGATCCGCCGATTCATCGCCCTCGCTCCTGTCGATCTCCCGTTGGTGTATATAGAACGACGACGCGGAATAAAAGATCGGGACTTAATAACAGCTCGGCGATCGGCGCTCCGGGGAGAGGGACAGAGAGAGGGAGAGAGTGCGCGCGAGACGTTATCTCGCGCAGGCGCGCAAGTAGCCATCTTTAAGAGTCTCGGGCTGCTGCTCTCCCTCTCTTCTCCGTTGGCCATATTAAAACGTTAATCTCCGCTCTCTACTACCGGTTATATACATACAGATCGGCTCCTCCCTGTCCAACCTCTTTCTCCGTTTCTCTCTCGCCCGCTTCGGCTCTCTTTATACTGCGGGCTGCGCGACTACCGCCGCGCGACGCTCTCTGTACTGTATACGTGTACTTATATAAACGATCGCGTGATCAGCCTGATCGAAAGGACCGTGCGGCGTTCGACGATCCTTCAACTTTTCACGACGCGTATATATACAAGAGTTCGTGCTTGCCGCGTTTTTTCTCAGCGACATTGCGTTGTCGGTTTCTTCGTTATATTGCGAAAGTATTCCGATGTTTTTCATCTTTCTCTCTCGAGGGGTATGGTTCGGACGGTTTGCTTTACTTGCTCTTTCAGAAGTAACATTACATGTAATGATATATAATAAGAAGACTGTTTACTTTTACATCCTTTTTTCGTCATGACGCAGCTCTGCTACAGCATTCCCTTCGACGGTACGCGATATGTGAAACAAGTCTGAAAACCTTTACTTAACATTTTTCAACTTTCCAAAGATATACTCGCTCTCAAAGTACATTAAAAACGTGAGAAAGCACTTTAAATTAAACTACCATTATATCCGTGATTGTCTCTATACGCAATTTTACTCATTATAGTTCCTAACTGTTTCTATCATTGAACAGCTAACGTTATTACAAAATTCAATTCGTTTTGAAACTACGCGACTTGCCAGTCACTTTACAAATGATTTTCCGATACTACATCCCTACAAAAAAGAGGAACCTACAAACCATGGCACACTAACAATAGAACCTCAATCATCAAGCATGTTCTAATCATCCAAAAATCAAGTCACGTAAAAAAGCCGGTAGATGCTACAAAGCATCTTAACCCATTGAAAAATCCGTTGCCCCCACAGAAATGGATTAATTCGGGCACCCCGGACGACACGGGCTGTAAGAGCGCAACGAAGCGCGCAGGGAGCATACATATATATATAGTTGCCGTGTGCAGTGCAGGAGCGTCATGAGTTCCGTTTAGGCGTCTAATTGCCCCCGCCGTGAGAATCAAGCTCGTGTGTGTATGTGTATGTATATATATATACACACACACGCGTATAAAGTGCAGCCGCGGCCCGCGCACAACTAACGCGGCGTGTCCTCTGACTTTCTCAAGAATGCTACCTTACGCTGCGCACGGTTAACTTTGTTGAGACGAAGAAGGGAGTCGATTTATAAGGCATTTTTTTCCTTTAAAGTCTTTCAAATTTATTTCGTATATGGATGTGTTTACGTTGGAGCTGATCGGCCGATCGTCGACTTTACGGTCGTTTTATGATGCCGCGCGCGCAGATTTTTCGTATGTATATGTATATAGGAAGCTGGAATTATTATAAGCAGGTCGCGACGAGTGCTATGCGAATGTTCAGAGTATTTTTATTGCCCCGACGACATATAACATCGCTGATGTACTCGTAATAAATATTTTTTCGTTCACTCGATGCTCAAAATCGCGAAAACTTATACTACTGGGACAACGTTGGAGTATTCATAAATACGACGTAGCAACTCTGAACGTAAAATTTGTCATGATATTGAAAAATTCAAAGTAAAAGTTCAGGTTGTTTCAATTTCCTTTGGAAATTCCCAAATAAACAAATTCAAATGGGCGTACGCTCGCAATAAAGCTAATTCAATCTTCATCTTAATCGTTATTGCCGACCACCTCGAAAGTGCATCGCGCATTCCAGCCAGTTAATCAATTTAGGCCTCCTTTACGAGGTGGAAGTTGATTAAAGAAAAAGCCTTTGCTTCTCAGATAGCATCGCTGAAATTTCGATTTCAGAACTCGCGAGAATTATTACGTCTGGAAACCTTTGACTTTTCTCTGCCGATAGATGAGACAAGCCGATAAAACGGAAGAGCAACTGCGCGCTCGAAATTGCCCTTTCGTCGATTGTAAATCCAGCTTAATCAGCCGCGCAGATGTGTATTCACCAGGTACATAGGGACATGCGCGTTGTAATAACGGAAAAACACCACGAGAATGCTGTAGTGAGATTCGCGAAATTTAACGGCGATAAAGATCGGCCAATCAAGCACGAGCGCCAAACTCGTTGATAGCAAAATCATCGCCTCATCATCATTATTATGCCCTCCCCTTCGCTCGGTCTTTCTCGTCCCGTTGGCTCGCTCGCTCGCCAAGTCGAAAATGAACCGCAAAAAGACACGAGCGAGCGTCGAACCGTATTACCGAGCTAATAAAATAAAATTAAGTAAATAAAACGTCAGATGTAAAAAGAAAGAAGAGATAAAAAAAAGGAGCCGTTCGCCAACTCCCGTTGAGATGTAAGTCTTGCACCCGTATATCGCTAAGAGATGGAGGACTGACGCCATCGTCGTGGAATGCCGGAAGTTTGAAATCTTCTACTCCACACGCGCACCGTGGTAGAATACGCGAGAGAGTTAAGGATCTGCGCGCACGCGCGGAATGGACTAGAACAGTGCATTAGGAGCTCGTGCAGGAAACACAGACACAGGAGAGACAAGGGAGCGGAATACGCGAAAGAAATTAGCTACATATATACCGCGATGATCGCGATCTCGACAATTACACGCGAGGGACGATGAAAAAAAAATTGGCGTAATTGCGAATGATTCAATAAAAAATGAACAAATGTTTCTGGGACTCTTTCTCTCTGCGATGAAGCTGTGTATAACGTGGGTTATGGTTATCTTTACTCACGGGATTAAGTGAGATTTTTAACTGCTATTGTTTTTTTTACCGTGCGGAGTAATGTCTGGTAATTCGCGTAATTACGTCTTCTAGTGTACAGTAAACGGCTTTGTTTAGTTTAAATATGTACTTCTGCATCGCTGAAGTTAGCATAAAAAACTTTAATACTTATTTTTATAGTTATAGCATATATAGGCATATAAACCGCTAAATTTTACATTTATGTACTCCACGTTGACGTTTAATACTAACATTTTTATAAATAACCTATCGTGCGTGATAGTTTTATTTATTATATCCATTAATGCGAATTCTTCAACGATAAAATTTACGTATCCATTAATTTTATACAAAACCAAGTGGTTAAAAAAAAATATTTTTTACATGTACATATAGATTGAGTTTTTAAAGGTGAAAAAGGTGTGCTAGAAAAATTTAAAATTTTAATGTAATCTAAAATTGTTATCGAAAAAATCTCTCCTTTCAGTATTATAAAAACGTAAATTTCGACAAATCAGCTTAACCAGCTCGACATATTTACAGAATACGACCCAACACTTAAAAAAATCGATTTCGAATAACCAATAAAATGAACCCAAACTTTAAAATGCGAAAAACAGTTGTGAAAGTGACAGAATAGTGAAGGCATGGAACTACGCGTTCGTCAAACGACGATCTCGTCGAAAATGACGGTCGAAGGGCCGACGAGCGTGTCGGCTCCTGGCAAAGCCCAGGACGCCACCAGCAACAGCAGCAGTACTACCAGTCAGGAACCGAAAAAGAGCAGCACCAATCCTATGGACACGATAATCTCAAGCCTGGCTCGCAAGCGTCGCACCTCCGGCGTCTTCGGCTCCAAGCGCTGGTGGCAGCCAAGCTGCTGGGCTTCGCGTAGTCACCAGGAAGCCTACCTGCGCAAGCTCTACTCCAAGAAGTACAGCAACGGCGTGGCCAATCCAGCCGTGACGACAAGCGACGAGTTGCCGGCTACAAGCAGCAACGCCAGTGGCAACAGCAGCGGCACCGAGAGCGTGAACCCGTGGAAGGCGCCAGTCTATGAACTGCCCACCACCGACGAACACTACCTCGACGCATTTCTGCGCGCAAGGACGGAAAGCGAGTGTCCGGCTCTCTCCACGCCGAGGTCAAGTCCGACGGAAAAGTGCGTCGAGTTCCTTACCAGGAACGAGGCGAGGTCGCGTGAGTGCATTATCGACATACATCCCGAGCAGCATCAGCGACAACCTCAGCAGCAGCAGCAGCAGCAGCAGAAGGGTGTTTTGAAAGTGACTGAACGTAATTTCGACGATATCCTCAGGAATAAGACGTCCAATGCCACAGCCGAGTAAGTCTATACGCTATTTTGGTTAAAGATTAACTAACATTATTCAACAATCAGATTAGAATAAATATACAAGTTGTTTAGCTAGAGTATTTCCAATTAACGTGATTTATGCAGAAATTCATTAAAAGGTAAATAAATAATAAACATAGAGCGAAAAATCCTTTCACGCAGAAAGTAAATCAATTGGAATAAATTCCCTACAATCACCGCGTGTCACGACTTCTGTTAGTTTTAGTGGAAGTGTCGAGATACGCTGATTTAATAACGGAAAAAAGCTTTAGAACTGGATGCGTTTCCCGGAATACACGAGTTTTTTTCCAATTATCAGGCTTTCCCATCTGGAAGGTCTCTCAAATATTCATGTATTTGTAAATGATATATAAGGCTGCAGCAATTTTGCATGAAAATGCACTTTCAAAAAAATGGGAAAAGTTATTCCATTATACGACGGCACGGTGTATTGGTATGATCGCTGCACTGCCATTTACGTACACCTAGCTATACACATTACCTGTTTGGGATTCTCTTTTGTTCTCGACTTCCTTCTTACCTTTACGATCGTCTAATTTGTTTCAGCAATCAGGGAGAAAAAGCGACTGTGTAATGCATTACAATCCTCTATTGTATTGAGTGCTATACCATTGAAAGTTATTATACAGATTAAATGTTATTGAGTCTTCGATAATACTGCGTAATAATCATTGATTTATTTTGCAAAATTGACCATTTTTACGTCGAAAGGTTATTTATACGGAATGTACTACGCAGACGAGAAGAAAAGAAAGAAACGATTTTCAGTCGAGGGTATGTTACAGAATTAGATCGTCTATAAATCATAGCCTCGAAGCAGAACCCGTGACATTCACGGTTTCCGGCAGCGATTACTCAATGCAATTAATGAAGCGTAAGAAACACGTATGGTAGCTCAATCGCGCTATATACACTGGAACGTTCGCTCACTCGGCTGGTAAGCGATATAACGGCCGATCAAATATATTTCACGCGGTAAATTTATGCAGTCAAAAATGCAACCGATAAATATATAGTTCAGTTTGACGCAATGAGAGCGGTTCAGCCGGCAGGCATGAAATACCGAAACGCGACTTTCCTTAAAACGCTCGCTCGCGTTTTAATCCTGATTATATTAATGAACAGCATTACTCTCACGGCATTCTATTGAAATTTCAATTAATCATATAGTTCAGATACGAAATTGAAGTACCGGGAGCAAAACCGGTTTGTATGTACGTTACAAAGAGCCATTATGGCTTGATACATTTTAAAAGTACGATCATTATTTTGTTTAAAAATATTATATACTTTGATTTATTTTGTCACTATTATGGCCAATTAAGAGTTTGTATATGAAAAGAATCAGAACTATTTTTACGAATACTTTGTCAATACCTCACGTCGTGATTAATGATTGAAATAAGTCTTTTATATTAAAGTGAACGATTATGTTGATCTTGGTAATAGATGATTCATCGATCATGTTCAAATACAGTTTTATAACGATTAGTTCTGAAGTCTATTCTTATATCAACAAAGATTTTTTACGAATTAAACAGTTTTGTTAATACCTTAAACGCATGTTAAAAACGTGAACGTTAATATTTGATTAGTAGTTAATATTAGATTCTTACTCGATTACCATTATTTACGTGAAAAAAACTAGGATCATTACGCACCGACAACGAAAAAAAAAATCATCCCAAGAATCCACAGACAATGACACATTGAATCCAATAAAGCGAATAATGCAATTCGGCGCGCTGGCGAAAATAAAATAGAAATCCTCACGGCCGCGCATAAATCCCAATTGAATAGGCCATTCCTTTTATTACATATAACAATTGGAATAAAGGCGCAATAATCCTCGTCGGCGAAGTAACGATCGCGATCCGCGCGCGTGGGCAACTATACGCGAGGACGCGGAGCGACTATATACCACTACGACGCATCATTCGACTTGCACTCGAAGGCGAGCTAAGTAAAGAAACTGCACTGCGAGTTGAAATTGATGCGGTCGCAAGATCGCTACGCTTACCCGGGAGTATATATATATATATATATATACACGCTGGGCGTCGTCGTCGTCGTTTGCTCTCTCTTCCTCTCTCTCTCTATATACGCGCGCTCTGAATTATCGTCTAACCACGCGCGATTCAGATTCGCCGGCGACAGGAAGAAGCGCGCGGAGCAGTAGAATGCCCCCGGAGAGAGAAAATTATTCGGGCCGTTATATGCTGTGCGCGCGATGCCGTTATCGGATTTCGATATTTTCAATGCGCCAACCGCGCTCGCGATCTCTTTATATATGTGTGAGTATACACACTTACGTATATACACGTACGTATAACGTGTACGTACACACATATTGTGGCCCTTAGCGCTCACTTGCCATTGAGCTCGCCATCGCCCCATTGTGCGGCCGCGCGGCGATGCATATAGGTGTGTATAATGTATATATAGGCGAGAGAGAGAGAGAGAGAGAGAGAGAGAGAGAGAGAGAGAGGGAGGGATTCGATCTGATTTCGCGGAGGCCGAAAAGAGCCACGGGGGCTCGAGCGAGCAAGTCGACTGGCTCGTGTATCTATCTCTCCGCGTACGCGAGGAGAGCCAGGATAATGGCTTTTTTACCCTGTCGCGGATTAAAAAGCTGCGGCTTTGTTTAGCGGGAGCTTTGCGCGCCGCGAAATGACCGAATAAATTTTAATGACTTTATATATATTGCGGGGGAACGTTTATACGTGCGAGAAGAGGAGCTGGCTGTGCAAACGAGACGATTTCTTTTTTTTTCAGCGATCGAGCACGCGCGCGCGCGTATATGTTTACTTTGCTTTACTCTGCACTTGCATGCTTGTATACTTGTTGCTGGTAACAAGATTATTTTTCAAGTGTATTGCGAACAATTTTCTGTAGATAATGGGGCTGTTCCGAGAAACGTTATGGATCTGTTTTCTTCAACTTCCACGAATAACAGGAACATATTACTTGTACGTATAGGTATAGCATATTTCACTTGCTTTTACTATATTTACTTACCGGTAGTATAACATAATGAGACCTTGAAAACCCACGTAATTGATTACTTGCGTTAACCCTTATATAATCCATTAAACGCCGATAATTAAGTAAAAATTATAAAATACATATAATGACGACGAGGGTGTTGAATATAAAATACAGATTTTCAAAAAATTTTCCCCATGCTTTATGGGCGCTATTAAAGTGATTTAAAATGTTGTCGCATCATCAGCATTCCAATATAACATAAAGTAATTGGATAAAAGTACAAAGTTTTAAGTCGATTACGCTGCGCAATATCTCTCTCGGGCGGCTTTCGGAATAATATATACCTGCGTCATATATATATACACATAAACGTTATATAGTAATAGATCTCTTGGCCTGGAACTCTCCGCGGCCCTCTCAACTCGTAAAGAAAATCTCCCGAGAGTGCAAAAAGTGCGAGACACGATCATAGCTTTATAGCATTCGCGCGGACTGAAAAAGGAAAGTCGCGCGCACGGCCGCTATCAATTTATCGACATTGCTTTCACATACCCAATATGAATATTGAGTTTCGCTTCACGGCGAAGGTCTCGCGAGTGCGCACCTGCCCTCGAATTCTCCGACGCACGCACAGCCGTCTTCTTTGCGCCTCTTCGAACTGATCGCACACGCGAGAAAGGGAAAGAGACGACGCGACTCTTGAGTAATTTACTCGTGTTTTTTGCCGCCCGAGTCGCATGTAGCAATTTGGAGCGAGGAGGGGAGGAAATAAGGAGCGCAAGGGCCACAAAAATGACGAGCCGCGGAGAGCCTCGAAAATGCGAGAGAGAGGGAGAGAGAGAAACAGACACGCTTCTAAGTTTGTATATGCGAGAGGGACCAAAGGGGGGAAGAAGGGGGTATAATTTATCGCGGCGCTTAAGCCCTCGCGGGTCGAGAGAGAAAATAAAGAAGAATCGCCGACGACGAGCCGAAAACTCAACTGACCGGTCGTAACGAGGTCTTGCGCGCGCGCAGACGAGGTCGACGAGCGCTGTTCCTCACCACTCCGAGTATAGTTGACGAATAAAATTTCGTTGTCGTAGTCGCTGCCATGGAAATCGCGAGGTTCCTCCGGCGTTTTTTCACATATATTCTGTCGCGTGTTGAATTTGCAAAGGCGAAACAGTCTCGCGTAGCTCTCTCGTATTCTGAGGTATAGTGACAAGTTTCTGCATGATTTATGGCCGCGATGCGTGCGGAGCGTGCAGGCGCATGGGAAAGTATTGTTTGAGAAAATCGTTTCCGGTCAATTTACGAGCAGTTAAACGCGAATTTCTCGCCGATAAATCCTCCGGGCTGGAATATATATTCTTTTCTTCGCAGTCGCACGATATGCGAGTTTTAAAAATTTTTTTAATCAAAGCATAAACTTTTCATCGAATATTAATAAATTTGACTGCCGGCGACGTGATTTAAGGCCGAACACAGGCTGAACAACTACTGGTTTTATTGTAATATATTTCGCGCGCGGCTCCCGTATTTAATCAAATGAGCATAAAAATGGTTCTTGGAAATTTTCGTACTCAACGTCTGAATATATAAGTAAGCTTTAAAAATTATGAAATACGGCTATTTTGTTATTTTTTCTTATATAGAGCTTTATCTTACAACTCGTATAGAGTATCTATATAATATTTTCTAAATAGAAATTCAATTACTTTACAACCATCATGTTCATCTTACAAAAACCGAAGTACAAGTTGACATAATTATAGTGTGCCTATACCAATTGCAAAGTTAGGGTTCAACAATACAATAAAAAAATACCTTTCACCGGGGTGACATAAACAGTCGAAATTCTTCTCAATCATCAACTCGCGCAGTCAGCCGACAAATTAACGCGAATAACTTGAGTTCTTGCACAGGCGCGTATCATGCCATTCTCTCTCGCTCTCTCTCTCTCTCTCTCTCGCTTCTACCGTTTAAGGCCATCGTTAACGTCGCCTCGCTCGTTTCCTACCGCATTCACCGCGACGTTTAATACCTGCACTCGCTCCGTCGCGGTTCCTTCTTTTCCGAATTATGCTGACGAGTCTCTCTCTCTCTCTCTCTCTCTTCCTCGCGCGTGAACGTAAAAAAAACGTACAACTGCGCTCGCGTACGTGGAGGCGGAGAAAGGTCCGTTGTACGTTTGCCTTGGTAGAATGGGGCTGTAAAAGCGTACCTTTATGCCGGCCAATGTGCGTGTGCGTCACGGCTTGATGCGCCGACGGACCGGACGAGGATGATGCGCACGTTCAGGGTCGTGTGTGACTTTTCAGATATACACGCCCTCGTGGATTTTAATATGAGTGCTCGGATTCTTTTATTGGGCAACGCCTACTCCACTGCAATATTGCTAAGCTCTCCATTAGCCTTTTTGCGCTCCGTTAATTTCCGTCGTGCTTGTGCTGTTGGTGTACGTGAAAGCTCGTATTTTTATACAAATGACGCTTCTAGGATGTTTTTGTATATACTTATATAAGAATCTCGTATGAAAACACAATTTATAAAAGATATTGCAATGTTTGCATTGGAGCAAATATATTTTCCAGCATCCGGTTTCAGTTATCGCTTACGAAAATTATTAATCGCAGTAATTATACGATATTGATAAGGGAAAAATGCTATAACTAGGTGGAATGTTTTAATTATAAAACTGATTTATCGCCGCGCAAATTATACTCTAAGTTACAATTTCGCCGAAGAATTCATTCTCCCAGGCTGTTTATTTATTTAACGATTTAACTAAATGTGCTAGAGGAGGGGAAAAAGGTAAAGTAAAGTGAACGAGGCCAAAACCAGTCTAGCGAAGGAGAGCGATTATTGCATCGATATGCATCAGAAATCATAGAAATTGGATTATTTATCTGAACTTATAACAGTTAATTCCGGTCACCTAATACTATATACTATCCCACTTCTTCTACTCACGCTCTATGCGGAAGATAACAACATTAAACTAAATTATTATCTTTAATTACCGAGTATCCTTAGATTACTCCGGAGCATCGCACCTGCATAGTATCGGAAGTGTTTCACGATGAGAAGTTGCCCGTATATACAAACGTTGAAAGGCTTTGATTAAACCTCCAGAGCACGAACAAAATTTTGACGTCTGACAAATTCCTTTGTGACACACGTCGCCTACTGCGCAAACAGCTTCATTTTCATTTTTCGCCTCAATAATTCTACCCCTTAATCGCATAATTACGTTAAATAAGAACGCGAATTACGCTCGTCGAGTCAGCGCGTCGCGCAAACAGACGACGCAAAAGGAAGTAAAAGACACGAGCGCGCGACTCTCCGCGTATATAATCGCACGAACTTTGCAGCGTTCATCAGCGGTTGAAAATAACCTCTAGGCGCGAAATTCAGTTCTCTCGTTGAATTTTCTTTCTTCTTCTTTTGCGTTAACTCGATATTCAGCGCTCGCAGTAATTCGCGAAATAAAAGCACGTGCGACGCGCGCCACAATGAATATCCAAACGAGGACATCGATATTCCGTTAAGTCTCCCGCGGCGGCAACACGATGACTCTCTAAAAATCTCGGGCACGCGATCATCGCTCGCAGAGTTGGCGTATGTATATACGTATATACACACGTACGAACGTGTATATACATGTACATACACAGGGCGTTATTAATTACGCGTTTTACTGGGGGGCTCCTAGGCCTTGCGCCTTAATGAGCCTGAGAGAGAGAGAGAGAGAGAGAGGCCGGCATTATAGCTTTGTTTTATTGCCGGGTGGCTTCGCCCGCAATGCCCTTTTGGATTCGCTTTCGTTGAGCGACATTGGCGACTGCACGGACGACTGTGGTCGTTGCAGCGGCAGGCCAACTACGTTAATAATTACCCAACTGAGGTAGTAATAATTATGGCTCCTTTTTTGAGCAACAAAACGTTTCTTGCACCGTTCGCGGCATGGTCATTATTGCCTTTAATTTAATACTTTATCGACTAATTAGCGAACGCGAATGGAGAGTAAAAGTTTTATTTACTTTGAAACTTTAAAAAATACCCGTGTGTTATATTTTTAAACGTATATAGCAATTTTGTTTGTAATATTTTTATTGCAAAAACCGCATTTTATTTTTATGGCTTTTAATGCTCATTACGTCCTTTTAGAATCCCTTTAGTTTCAAGGAAAAATACCAGTATCGAATGTGCTACAAGAAAACAGAGCATTTTACGTAAGGTCTTCTGCAAAACTACTCTTGGAGCAAGAGCTACTTGCAAAATAATACACATAAAAAATATGTTTATCTTCATATTACGCAATAAATATGAAGAAAAGGAATGAATAAATTCAGGCACACGTGTCTGCCACGAAAAAATTTGCGTATCTTGAACCAGTTTTGAATTAGCTTAATTTTAACATGAAAAAGCTTGCCAGATTACAACATATATAAGCACTTTTACTGTAAACCAACTCCTGGAAGTGCTTTTATCCAGAAAACTCATAGATAAATCTTGAAGAATTTTTTAACATTTATGTATACTTTTTACAAGAAATTATAATCTCACCTTGCTGAAAAATGGCAAAGATAATTTTCCATCTCATACAAATGTAAACATGTATATATACATCGCGTGGAATCGAGAACCCGAAGAACCACATTTCGAGGCAGTTTTCGTTGGAAAAATGCCAGAAATTACGGTAATTTCCAAATAGAAATGTTCCACTCCGAGCAAGTGGAATTATCTCGACGGAATCCTCTTGGCGGCATCACACGACCGCGTCCATCCTCGCCGACGGTCTGCGGGCGGCATCAACTCGCGCGCGGCGATAAGATATATTTCAGGTGCATTCTAGCGATTTATAGCAACGTGCTACAGCAGGTCTGTGGAGCCATTCCGAGACTGTGCGCGTCGATCTCGCGGCCCTATCAACGTCTCGGTTTTATAGATCGGAAAAATTCGCGCATTCCCGTCGGGGCGAGTCTAATTGTTATCTTCGGCTTTATCGCCAACGGGAGGAGGATGGAAAAAAAACTTTAATTGAATTAATGGATAGATGCGGCAATAAAATTCAATTAATTATTTTCAACGAGCGACGGATAGATAATTCGTTTTTGTAAATGAAATTGTATAAAGCCCGGTTCGCGTTATTTTTGCGCGCCAGCAGGTTCATATTATCACTTGCACTATACGTAAGTGTTAATTAAATAAATCTGCGAGCAGGTAGTTGCAATTATAGTTAATTACTCTAATTTGTTTGATAATATTAAATAAATATCTATATAATATATTTTTATATGTGCTTTTATGGCAAACGCATTTATAAACTTTTTGTATATTCATATTACATTGTATAAAAGACGGCGTTAAATTGAATACACTTTCTGCATAAACTATAAGTATGCGTTAAATTTAATTAATTATTGCAAAATACAAATTTCCGTACAAAAATTTGGTATATGTTTATCAACTTTGGATTTTCCTTTCGAAGTATCTGCTTATCTCTGGCTCCCGGTATATGTACATACGTGAAATTTGCTACCGAACTCTTTATGCAGTTAATTCTTTCTCCGTTTATACTTACATTTACGCATCCTACTTGGAGTGACATCATAATAACGATTTTCAATATTAGTCTGCAATATGCAAATTCACTTAATTTAACTGCGGTTATAATGGCATCCCATCCACATTTGCATATTATTTTGAAAACAAGAAGCTGTAACAATTCAAATGAGAAACTTGACAAAGTTATATTTCTCTTGACGGCATTACAATTGTGATAATAAATAATTTTGTGATGACATTTCGATTTATGGGGTATGACTAGATGAAAACTAATCTGCAACGGAGAAACCTGTTTTTTCCCTACCGATCGCTACATGCATAACGTGTACACGTCTTGCGGTACAGGGTGTAATAAATCCTGAAATGTCTTTCACAGTAGGTTGTCCCATGACGCAAATGATGTGATTAACATTTGCTTTCATCGACCTTGGATATTTTACTCTGAGTTACATCTGTATTTTTACAGTTACAGTCTCCCTACGGGGGCTTGATTTCATTACGGTGCATCGGATACACATTATATCATTCCGAGACATCGCCTGATAAGTTGCAGCCAGTAGTAAAAATGATTCTTCGCACAGATCACCTTACAATTCCTTTTTCCATTAGATTTTTAAATTTATTCAATAGTACCGATACTTGTCGCATCAATAAGAATAATTATATATATATATATATATATATATATATATATATATATAAAAGCTTAAAATAAAATAATACTTTATTGTTCTTTGCTACTCTTGTATTAATTATGATAGCTTCTCCTCTACATAGGAGCAAGCTCACCTTACGACAAAATAAATCAAGGCATCTATTCCCGGGAACAGAATACTTTAACCGCAGCCGACAGTCTTCTTTTCATTCTCTCGGGATTTGCAATCCCGCAATTATCCCCTCGAATCGAGCATAAAGACAGATCCTCAGATTTCGAGCGATAAGCGTGCGCGAGTGCGCGTGCAACCACACGTCGGGAATAAAAAAGGAGAAAAAGCCCGCGTGCTTCGGGCAAAGCTCGCGGCACGACTAGCCTGCAAAGTCGTATATACGTCCGACTGGCTTTCTCGTGCACGCGAGCTCTTGCGCGAATTCGATCTCGTGGGCTGTTCGAGTCTCATTCTGTACTCGGGCGGCGGCGGTGGAGAGAGAGAGTGAGAGAGAGGCAAAAGAGCGAGAGATGTCTTTTGATTTACGAGCGGTTTCTGCTCCTAATTAGAATTCAAAGGGGCCCTGCAAGCGCGCAAATAACGCGCGCGCGCGACCAGGTGGCGATGACGCCCGCGGGGAGGCGGCAAACGCGCACTCGCGCTAGACACTTGAAATATCCTCCCGGCTTATCTCTTTGTTACATCTCGCGATTCCGTCTTAATTCTCTTTTAATTTCTCCTTTAGCGGAAAGATTAATGACGGGAAATTCCGATCTTACGCGCTCGTGTGTGTACGATATATATATACGTATATATGTACGTGGCGAGCCGGTGGAGCCGTAAAAATTAGCGGCAATGATTTTGAAACGTTCGACTGGCTATACACGCGGCGAACAGGCTTACCGGCCGAAAAATTTCGATGAATTTATGCTTTTATCCAGGTTGTAAATTATGGTGCGTGTGCGCGTATATAGCTTCGCCAGGTCTTTTTTCCACGAGCTACAATTATCTTAATGCCTTTAATTAATGTCCGCAGATAAAGAATTCGAATTTAAATTTTTATTAAACGATCGCCTTGGATACTTTATATGTTTGGCCCTACCTCCAAGAGGAAAAATCGTGAATCTGCTTGTTGACGATTCTCGACTCGCTTGCTTAAGTTATAGGTTCAGAAATTTTTGTGATTTATACATCTAATTACACATTTTTCTATTAGCTTATCTACGTTAACAGCTAATCTATTTTCACACCAATTATATACCTAGAGGAAAATAAAATATCTATTTTAATAACGCCAGGGACTCACAAACTTTAAAAATATATAACAAAACATTTTTTTCAGTAATTTTTTAAATAACTTTATTATTAATACTTTATTCTACACGTTTATTTATGCCTCAAAAGTCCTGCCATTCTCATTCCTTGACGGCTTGACGGGCTAAGCGTGTGTATAAACGCACTGGCGGTTCGTTCGCTATCTTTCTTTTTACTGCACGCACGCACATATACGGCCCATAAAGACAGGATTTTACGATTATTGGTACCATCACGTTCTCAGCTCTGCGCCGGCTATACGAATTCGGTTGATTAATTGAGATTCTTTCATTTCGCGCAATTTTGATGAGTTTGAATTCCATGAATTCTAGTTCCTTTACATATATAGGCTTTTCCCCCGTAGAATGGAAACGGTTTTGATGATTGCACCATTCAGTGGGTACTTAATCTATGAAATCGTCGAGAGTAAAGGTGCAAAAGCAATCACCTCGCCAAGTCATATTTAACGAGGGTAATAAAGTATTTTTAAATTACAATTGATATGACTACAGTTTAACACAGAGAAAATTAAAAATTTAATGTAAACCGCCAAGTAAATTTTACTTAAGTTCAAGAAGTCATAACATAAATTGAGTATGAAATAAACTAAAATACTCAATCTGAAAATTATTTTCAATCACGTACCGTAAAAGGGTAATATAGTTAATTAATTGTGTATATAATTCTGTGGCTTCCCGGAATAACCGAATAAGTCCACTTTTAGAGTTACCGAGAAAAACGGGTTTTAATGTTCAAACTTATAAGGTTTTTTTTTTTTTTTTTTTAAATAAGAAATTATCAAATTCTCTTGAGGTTCTTTATATAAAAAAATATTGAAATTTACAAAAAAAAAGAAAAGCGCACACAAATATAAAAATCGCTCATTCATTCATACATTCACGAACCTTTACACTAATTAATTAACGGTACCAATTGAGCTAGTGTCGTCAATATGGTGCTGTATTCGTCAACACTTTGAAACTATTCTCTCTCTCTTTCTATCTCGCAATGCGTTTGATAAATACTTATCATTTGCTTTCTTTAATCTCTGTGACCAACCGCGTTGTCGATGAGATAATGTCTGGATACCAGGATCCTGGGTTTGAGAATGATGGTTGAGACTTGAAGTTCTCCTTGTTGTCCAGCCAATATACTCA
>JAYJLV010041269.1:0-23176 GCA_036873485.1 Torymus texanus
GAGAGAGAGAGAGAGAGAGAGAGAGAGAGAGAGAGAGAGAGAGAGAGAGAGAGAGAGAGAGAGAGAGAGAGGGAGACGCTTCGACCGGGCTCGTAGTGCACGAGATGACTTTGTTTTTGTTTCTTCTGCGAAGTGCAGGATGGTACGAGTAAGCGCTAGTGTTGAGGGTGATCAGGGTATGGTGGTAGGTGAAGGTGAGGAATGAAAGGTGGTGAGATGAGAATGAAGAGAGTGGATGGTATTTTGGTTGAAGTTAAAGGAGGAATTTTGGAGGAGGTTTTTGAACTTTACGAGATGAAAATTTAATGACGAGATTTGAACTTTTGACCGTACAAATCATCTAAATTATATTGATAATGATTGAGAATGATAAAAATATTATTTTATTATCACGATAATACATTTCTTTAATGTTTGACCTTTAAAAAATTTTATCAGTACGATATATGTTTATGATTATTTTAATTTATCATTATTTGTAGAGAAAACATTGCTACAATGATTTATAAAAAGCTCAATAACGCCAACGTTATCGCATGAACGATGATGACAAACATAAACAAAATACAAGTCGCTGGTAATTCGTTATTTAACTATACTCCACTGTAGCGTTTTTTTTAAACAATGTTTGCAATATTCATCAGCAAACAAATAATACCACACTGTCGTGTCTTTATTTACATGCCAACATGCTTTCCATCGACCTTTACTTAAGTAATGGAGCAGGCAGCGCCATCTGTTGGGCGGACGTACCGTTGAGTTGAACTACTGGATGAGATCGTAACTCTTATGGTACATCATTCTAAAGAAGGTTTTAAAGTGAATTATTCAGGTCATATGATTTTTGCGAATTTGTATGGTATAAAGTAAAACACTGATACTTAGGTATTTGATTAGATAATTATTTTATTTAACAAAAATTTGTGGACGGTGTCGGTTACTTTAAAAAGTACACTTAAATATACATTGATGATAGCACTTCTTGTATAAAATAGGCAATGGTTAACAATCAGTTCCTTTGTGCAAAAATTTATAATGAAGTATGTATGTATACTTTTATATATAGTAATAATATCTCAATCTACATTGTAATATAAAAGTTTCAAGTATTTACATTGGGAAGGTTTCTTACAGCTGTACTGACTATTATGATCTCGCTGAAAATCCTCTTATTTGAAATTTTTGAATTATTCATTTAATAATGGCACAAAATGGTAATGCAACTATTAATTTATAAGGTATAAGATGAGGCTAAAAAGTTATATTATCAATGCGTGCCAAATTGTAAATATTATCATTAAAAAAAAAAGGGGTCAAACTAGCGACGAGGATTTTATAACCAGAACAACTGCAAAAATGCATAGGTACAGTCGCCTTTTAAATATTATCTAAAACCTGTTATTTAAATATAGTGAACTATATTATGCGATATACCTATTGCAGCTATTTTTCATCTACCTACGCGCATATACGCATATTAGGTTGATCGTAGAAACTTTTTGATGGCGACATTGAGCTACATTTACATATTTACAGAAAACAATAACACATTTCTCACTATAAAATATAACGATGACTATTAAAAATACTGGTTAACGTTGACTTGATTAATCATAAAACATAAAATTTTTGTAGCTTATATTATTTTAAATGATACAGCGCTGTAACGAAAAAAAAATAATAATATATGTATTTGTGGTTCATAAAAAAATCATATATATTTATGGTTCATAAAATGTTAAAGTCCAGGTAACGCTGCTAAAATTAAATTTTACGATATTGAGATAAAAACTTAACAATAATTTGGTGGAAAACCTATATTTTATAAGTATTGGAAGTAATATAACACTACACTAGACAGTGTAAGAAAAGTTTTACCAAAATTTTCGATAAAAATGTTCCATATTACCTAAGATATTATTTCTCCACCTCGCGTTTCTTTATTCTTATAAAAAAGACTAAATTGCACATAATTTAATACTCTCTTTAAATCCAAACAAATATCAGTTGAAACATATGGTTTATTAATCTGAATTTATTCCGCCATGAATCCTTTCAAATAAAGGTATATGTGTATAGTCAGTTTTCTTTTAATGAATTGTTACTTAATTTAATAAATATTTACTTCAAAAATAACGTATTTATATAATATTCTATTTGATATATATATGTACGATTGTTAAATAAGTCTTTGGAATATTTTAATTAAATATAAACAAATAACGAATAGACGAGAAGTACCTGACGAGAAGTTCTTGCAATTATAATGAATAGTGCTAAAGAAGACGAGACAAACTTCATTAATTATATTCTAACTACATTTGTCTTAAAGGACAAAGTATATGGAACTTTCAAAACTTTAAAATTTCACTTGACCTAAATTAAAGCTAAACCCTACGGATTTTCGAGAATCGCAAAGATCTTCTTCGTTGAAAAGTATATTTTGGAAGCAAGTAAAATCTCTATCAAGTTGTAATACGTTTAAGAAAAATTGTTAGAAATACCAGACAATTAATGACTATTTTTTTCACAAAAGTTCCTTACCATCAAACAAAAATACATTTCATATTCGAATATTTTTGAAAAAGATTTTCTCAGATTAAAGCAAAATCATAGTCTCTTTTACTATCTTCCAAAATATACTCTCTCTCTCTCCCTCTCCCCTCTCTCTTCCATCGCCCGAATCTCTTCACTGCTCATAAGTAAACTTGTTAAGTTCCTTCTTGATCGCTGCAATGAGAGGCACGGCTGGATCTTCAGGCCTGAGTGGCGCATCGGCAAGAACGCGTACGACTTCAACCTCAGGTAAATTGGGCCGATGAAAAGGTCCTGCGCTAAGAGGCCGCGAACCCCAAGCACCACGTGGATGTGGGCCCACGTCGCGGCCTGTCTCAGGAATGTGTTCATCGTCGCGCGGTTGCGAGGTACGCGGACGGCTACCGTTCGGGTGCTGCTGGGCGTCTGTTGAAGTAGGTGATGTCACGGGGCTGGAAGATAGAAATATTTTTAAGTGTTATGGAAAGAGAAGTTGATCGGAAATGAATAATTTTTTAAATGAAGATGATGTGTGTTCAGTTAACATAAAAGTTTGGAAATGTTCTTCCCTAGTTATATGGTTATGCAGAGTATATACGTTTGCGTGACTTAAGCTATGGAAACTATATACATTACCTGGTATTACTAAAATGTAGCTTAAGAAAATACTTTTACGTCATTTGATAATCTACTAACGTTTATGATGATGGTCACGAAAGTGGGTCTTTATAAGTATATCGATTTATATGAATCGGGTTTAATTTTTAATTGATCTGACATAAATAATTCTAGACGATCAAAATAGATTATTTTTATCAAAATTAATTATTCTTTTTATCTAAACTAATAGTTAAATAGTTGCTACTAAATAAATAACTGTAATATTTTATAGATATATGATTAAAGGACTTAACATTTCTCAGTACAATTTTTAACTTATTATGCACTCAACAAAGGTATTATTTTTAATTTCTTATATAACTATTCATCAAAAGTACTTACTTATTTATTTTATATCATTCTAACAATCTTATATTTAATTGCTAGACAAGATACTAATAGTCTTCCTGTTCAATTGTATATTCCCTAAACTTCATAATTCTCTTCATTCTCACTTCCGGGATGGAGTAAATCCAATCCTTACTTTAATCAATAAATTTCGTCGACCTCGGAGAATTGAAAAGAGAGAAATTTCGGTGAACACCATATAATTTAAAATAAATTTATAATTAATCGAAAAATTGAAAAACTATTCCCAGAACGGGGAGTGAAAAGAATTATAAAATTTATGTAATACTACTGGAGAACAAGATCTTTAGTATAATTAGTCTATAAGTCTAGATACAATACAATTATGTTTTATTAAAAGATGTTTCGTCATAGCGAATGTTATAATAATCAAATATTATTTAAACATTTCCAATATTTTACCTGAAACAACCAATATCACACCTCAAAATAAAAAAAAACTTTTAACTTTATCAAACACTAACCTCACATGAGCCGAACGTCCACGTGGATCAGTAGCGGTCATTATCACCTGTCCTCGTCGCTCTTGAACCTGACCACCTTGACCGTACGTCGGCTGCTGCTGCGACTGGTGGTAACGTGCCTCCGGATCCGTTCCGGACTGGGACTGCTGTAAGTGCTCTCGATTTCCGTGCTTTGACTCTCGACTTCCGAAGAGACTGAACGAATCCTCGAGGAGTTCGTTGAGCCGACGCCTCGCCCGTCCCACCGGCCCCCATCCGACGACATTGTCCAGCTGCGCCACTTCGCCGCCGACATGCGACGCGTCGCCTTGCAATGTACCAAGTCTTATATCAACAGGAGTGTGCTACCTTCTTTGGGGTTGGGTAGTAGTAGTATACGAGTGAAGCAGAGTCAAGTTGAAGAAAATAAAATATAAATATGGTCAAAATCTGAATTTTTCATGTACTGGGAATTGCTTGGAGATCGTCTATTTGCAGTGAATTGTCAGACTTTCGCTGAACTGACGATTTTATGTGAAATTAATAAATTATCTGTCTTTATTTAATACTTTGACTCTGCTTACTCATTACTGATGTATTTTCTCCTTAAAAAAAATTATAAAGAATATTTAGAAACAGATTTTCATTGTATACCTTCTACGGCTCTCTTTCGTTTAAGATCCCACACGATAGGACCCAAGACTCCAGGATCTTTGGTATCGCTAGCCGCTCTCATGAAGTAATGATCACCGTTGCCCTTCATAAAATCGTAATCTTTTATTTTCATTTCTGGGGAGTCTAGTTCCAAGTCTAAGTGCTTTACCTTCAGGATGATAAATGAAAATGAGAATTAATCATGATGTAAAACGTGAGTTTTGCTTTAAAACAAGGATAACTTTGATGAATGTCTGAATTCTATCTGTGCGTGTAGATGAATTTGAATTTGAACTTAAAAAGTGATTTTTTTTAAATATAAAGAAGATAATGAAGATAGTGATTCGTCGAAATTAATTTCATGTATATGAATATAGTTTTGTTGATTAATTGTTCTAAATGAAACAGTGTACTTATCTATATAATAATAAGCTTATTTATATGATGATGAACTGAAGTTAAAACATTGTAAAAACGTGATTTATTAACGCTCATCCTATTCATATATCAACCTATTCTACTAAATAAATCACTAGATTAATAAAAAATAACCATTACAAATTTCAATCCGAGTAATACCCTCACAACGTCGGTAAATTCTTCAGTAACTCCTATTCCAATCTCTACAACCTACCAACGAAACTATCACGATATATACTCACGACTACGGGCTCGAGGACTTTCGACAACGGCTCGACACTTCGCATACTCGGGAACTGTTTACAGGAAGGCATGGAGAGGTAACTGTGGGGTGATCCTGTTGGTTCCTGGGCCGCTCCGAAACCTCGTTCCAAGGACTCAAGGGTTGTCTCGACGTGGCCGCCTCGGGGCGAATCTACTGAATCTGCTGAAAGGGGCCGTTGGTCGATTGAACGTCGGCTAGGCGCCCTGGAATGGTAATAGGAGTGCGAAATAGTGGTCGTAGTATATTGTGACGATTTAAAATCGTTGTTTAATGTGGAATATAAAATTGTTATTTTAATATCGATTAATTAGAAACAACATTATAAGTATAGTAAATTTAGATGTTTCTACAAAGACTTGACTTTAACTTAAAAAATGTAGGATATTGCTTTTAATTTATGTAACTACGGTGTCAAGTTGATTATAAAAAAAATATTTAGTACAGTATGTATAAGTCGATACTTCGAAATAAATTATTAGCTACAGAGAAAATTTAACATAGTTTTAGATCTATCGATTATTTTTATATTACAGTTTAACGCAAAGCCTCAAGTTTAAAATAAGAACAGTTATTATTTTATAGCTTTGGAATCTTTTTCAACAATTATGTCATACTGTATAGATAGTGTTAGAGATAGAAACTATACAAACGTTATGCAATATCCTATACAGTCTTTTAAAAGCGTATAGCTATTTCGAATCTAGATTTATAGTCTTAATATTCATTGTATAATAAGTATAATTTGCTATGCAATAGAGACCCCATTCCTTTATAAATTTATAAAACGAACAATGAAGTTGGTTACAAATTCGATTAAAGCATATAATCTATTGGCATGAAATATAAAGATACTGACTATATGTTACTAATTTAACTGAACACCTTTGAAAGTTTACCCATTAAATTATATATAATTGCAATTATGAACCTTTCAAAACAGGTATGATTCAAACCTGTAAGTTAGTAACTTTTGCTTAAATATTTTCTCCTTTAAGGATTAAAAGTACTTTGAACCTCATCCCTGAACCCAAATTCATTACCCTCTCTTCGCTGTCTCTCCGTACTCTCTGCTCTCCCAATGCCTGACCGTCGCTGGTCCATGTCCAGCTTCCATCTCAGTATCACTGATTGCAGCACGTGCTTCCGCGTCGTCTGCTGCCGCGATTGTCTCTTGCGAACCTGGCGTTCGCGACATCCGCTGTCCACTCGTTGCCTCTGTCTGCAAGAAAGAACAGTATCGTTATTTCTTTTCGTCGAAGAAAGGACTGGTTATGTAATCGATAGCGACCACGACGTCGTCTAGGAACGAAATCGTGCACGACGGAGTTGTTTCGTGACAACCGGATATGAAGAGGATTGGAGTTGGTAAATGGTGGGTGGAAATACGAGAATTTTAATGGGTGTATCGTTCGGAAGGTTCGAGCCTGGGATGTTTGCTTTTTATAGCTGGGATTTTTAATGGAAGTGCATAAATCTTTTGGGATTGGTTTTTAGTGACAATTGGAGGGGAACAAAGGGTTTTCGGTTGGTACACGATAAAGATTATTGTATAAAATTACACTTTTAGAGTGTTTATATCCTAGAATTAAAAAAAAAACATGGGTGACTGAAACTAGATGTGGTAGAAAGGATTGATCATATTAGTAATTTTTTTTTTAAAAGGTCCATTATAAATTCTGATTTTTACAAGTTTATAGTGTCTTGGTTGGAATTCGTCTAATCATAAAGTAAATTATCAACCAAAATGTAATCATTTACAGAGAAATATAGTAAGAACTAACAAAGATTGTTTACTCATCTAACCAACAAACATACTTGCACAAAACCATATTCCTACTTTACTATCTCACCCAATCAAACGAACAGAAAAAGAACCAAGCATCAAACCCCTACCCAACCTCCATTGCAAAAAGCCAAGCACACACAACAACTCGAAACACGTTCGGAGGACTGGAGAGGCAGGCGGACGGGATCTGCTCGTCACGCACACGCGCACGGTTCATCGCACCCCAATGCACATACATATACACAGGCACGCGTGCTTATACAGACACGCATGCCTACAGTGCGCACTCGCGATGCACTCGAGCGTAATTGACGTCGCGATTAAGCCTGTCTTGTACGTATATACACGAGACGGGCGTTGTGCAAGGTGCACTTACGGTGCCATGCGTGACGGTTAAGACGTTGTTTGGCGAGTGCGTGAACGGGATTTTTCGAATTTTTCGTTATAAATGAATCTGTTAATAAGAAAGGAAGTATTGGCTATGTTTAAGTTTGAAGAAACTTAAAAGTTTCATTGACTTTGGGAAGAGTTTGGATAGGTGGTGTTTGCTGTCGGAAGTTCTTTAGGTGCTACGAGTATAATTACTTATATGAAAACTTTCCAGACTTATTCTTGTATATATGTGCACCAATCAATCGATGGCGCATGCGTTCAAGCTCTCCCAACAGGTCACCAGCCAACATCCAGGAATGGTTAATGGGATAGCACTCCTGACGAGCAGGAATTACATCAACTACTACAAAGTGAGAATTGAGGGAAGACTAGAACTAGAAGGAGATTCAACGTTAGATTCTATCAGGATGCATGGCGCAGAAAACATATGACCACGTTCTGAAGATATGCGTGGGCCATAATTTTAATCGACAAGGATTCGAAGTTTAAGAAGAGCTTTATTTACTACCGCACGCATAAAAGTCTGAGTCTGGTGATCAATGCCCAGATTGTCAGCGAGCAATCTGTTCTTGAATGAGCAAGAATTGCCGAGATTAGAAAATATACCGATAATCGTGGCATCGAACGGAAAATTTAGCAAGACACTGGCGCTTTTATTAAATTATCCTACCATATGCTATCACGTTTGTTAGAATAGTTCTTTATTTTTTGCTAATTATTTTGTAGAATTAGACATTACATTGATTTTTACAAACTATAGAACTATGCTACACTGTATGTATAACTAGAAGAATCATGATTATAAAAAAGTTCAATGGAGTAAATTTTTTTATTTTTCACGACATACTTATAAGCGACAAATAATTAGGGATAAATATAGGATAAAGCTGCATAGCAAGCAGTAATTAGTTTGTTTACTAATAGATAATGTATTAAGGACTATAGTGACGGTATGCTATACTTACTCTATAACAATTTTTCAGTATTCAGGAAATTTCCAGTAACAGAAAATTTCAGTTTTTGTTCTACATTCTTGAAAGCAACATCTTAGATATAAAATGCGTGCGTTAATCAAAATTGAAGACCTGTACCGTGATTATTATTATTCTAAATACATAATAATTTCTCTTGTTTACCTTCTATATATTATTTCCATGATAAACATTCGATTTGCCGTCTGTGATCAGAATAGAGAAATTGATTTGAATAACATAATAATGGAAAAAATAACCCACAACATTCGCCCATATCAATTAAGCTTATTTATGAACACTTCCAAGCAATTACCATTTCAATCGAAGACTCTTCTGAAACAAATTATCAATGAATATGCTTCATTCATAATAGATATAGATGAAATTAAAACTTTAAGTGAGAGAAGTTATTTAGGCGAAGACTCGCATGAAAAAAATACCATAAGAATATTTTTTTCAAATGAATATGGTAACGAAAATATTATGGCATATCTCATTGAATTCGTAAAATTTTTAAATGAATTGACGCCTGAATCGTCAAGACCCAAATGCTTAATAATTTTGGTAAATGAAGATGTCAACTCGTATTTCCTGGAATTTTTTAAATTTGCATGGACGAGTAAATATCTTGATATCAGTATCATCGAATACATTGACATTGAATCAAATAATAATATACTTGTGCAACGCACCATTAACAATAACAATTTAATAATTCATCATTATAATCCTTTTAATGGAATATATAAAAAAGAAATAGTGGAAAATAGTACTGATTTATTTCCTGAAAAATCAAAAAATTTATATGGATATACTTTAAATGTAGGAGTCACAGATTGGTTTCCACAAGTTCTATTACGCACAGATAACATAGGAAACACGTTTTGGGATGCATTGTATGGTGTTGATTATTCAATTTCTAATATATTAGCAAATAAGCTCAACTTTTCCATAAATGTTAAGGCATCTGACATTGAAAATGTAGATTTTAATACATTAAACATAACTTTTTCAAACAGTGCTGATGCAATTGCTAAAGATATTATTGATTTTACTGTCGATTATTATTATATAACAAATGTTTCAGAACTCAAGAAATTTTCAATCAGCAGATTTTTATATCAATCTGGCACCAATTTAGTAGTAAAACAATACAAATATAAGAAAATTGAAAATTCTACTAATCTTGCACTGGTAATAATTACGACATTAATTATTACGTTTTTTTTCTCTGTTATTATGTCGTTCATGTATACCACTAAAAATAATTGCAATTTTTTCTATGTATTTAGAATATTAATAGGTACGCCCACACCGATTATTTCTGAAAAAAAGTCTCAAAAAATATTATTTTTAACGATATTCGTAGTATCAACTATTTTTATGACTGATTTTACACAGAAATCTTTTTATTTAAACATTAATTTAGAATCTTTTAAAAAAATTGATATTTTAGAGGACGTAATACAATTAAAAATAAACTTTTGGATACCTAAGCAATCAATACATGTAATTTTAGGGACGGGCGATGAAACATTAGAACATTTATTTTCTCTTTCAAACACACTTGAAAATCCTAATTGGAATTCGGCAGTTTATGATTGTATTGTCAAATTAATTAACGAGTATAACCATACACAAGCTTGTGCGACTGCTAATGCATTTGGTAGATTAATTGCCAAGACCCATTCAGATAAAAGTAATAGTTGGATTATAAGTTTTGTAAATGAACCAATTGGAAGTGGTTGGTTTTCGATGCGTCTTTCACGAACCTCGCCGTACCTTTCTACATTTAACAAGATCTTTGGTCATATAGTGGATTCGGGCATAATCTATTATTTAGAATCAGGAACTATCATGCAATTTATGAGTGATCGAAAAGAATTTTTCCGCAGCAATAATTCAATAAAATTGCGAAACGATCCAGTTATCAATTACAATAAGTCTATTGTATCAGTTGAGAAAATTACATTATTTTTTTCAGTTGGTTATATAATAGCATTTTTCGTGTTGCTTGGTGAAATAATTTATAAGCATAAGAAGAAAACGCCAAGGATTATATTTCAGAGAATGCAAATGTTAACCATGTAAAATACTTGTATTTCAAACCGATGGTGATTTGAAGGTTTGAAAATAATAAGATATTTTTTGTGCTTGTAAAGTGAATGCGTTTGCCCATATACCTAAATGAATAATTTAAAAACTATATATTAGTATACAAGAATGATCATCACGACAGAAATAAACAATGCGGAGAAGGAGCAAATCAAGAATAAGAAATAGAAAAGGGAAGAGAAAAAAAATCACAAAAAAATTTTTTACGAGTTGGAGTGGATGAGCTACTGAATGTAAGAAATACCGGGCCGAGAGCTGGCATTCATCTATACCCACGATCTTAACATGAGTAGATGCATACATCGATGCAAGGCCATCTAGAATAAGCAAGATGTTGTAACGGTATAAAAAAGACAGGCTATTCGATCCCTGTAACGTTAGTCTATCTTAACATTATTCATAGATCAAAGTCCTTCCCGATTGCATATTGAATCCATAAAAAAACTTAAATAAGATTCTAAAAGAATTTGAAAAAATCGCAACAACGTGGAGACTTGATCTTATTAAATGACTATTTGACCAAACCATTTTACTCGGATATTAAGTTATCAGATACCACGAATAGTAAAATTTCGTTCCAAGAAATTTTATAAGTTTTCTTGAACTTTGGACTCAAAACTTTGCAGAATGATAGATAATTACATTATGGAGTGCAAGCAAATCTGGATAAGTCACTAATCATATATAGTAATAATCGAGTTATAAGCAATACTGCTGTTCGACTGGTACAGTAGGCATAATATAGGTCGGTATTCCACACCCCGTTGCAGAAAAATCTTAAAAAACTATGGCAGAATGAAAGAAATCGTGGAATATGTACAACACTATGAATTCTTAATGAATCCGCATTCGTGAAAAATTCGTAGTTGTTATGCGGAAAATAAATGTAGCCTGTGGAAATAGTGCATTATAATGTAGATTTAAGATGTACATTATATACATTGTAAACATCAGTAGAGAGAGAGAGAGAGAGATATTTCTAAACCGCAAGAAAAAGAGGAAAGATTTGAGGCAGTGAACTTAAGCCTAACTTATTCTGAGTGAGTGTTAAGAAATAGATTTTACTAAACCTACAGAAAATTAAGGTATGAAAACTAAATTTTATGAATGCTCAATAAATAGGAAAGAAATTGTGAAGTACATTCTATAAATATATTTTTTCAATGTTTAATACTCGTTAAGGTGATACTTTGTAAAATCAATTTTGCACTCATAAATATTCCTACATGTTGAATTTAAATTTTCTTTTTCGAAATTCCGTATTTTCTAAATTGTAGTTTAAATATACGAAAAATACAAATAATTATTGTTCACAAATTTTATTTTTCATACCCACTCACTTTTTGGTCTTTTCCGTTAGTTCAGCAATACTGTAGTTTGTGATTGTTTTTAGTAGAGTAAAGAAGGTAAGCAATGTCTTATATGAAACAGCAGAAATAAAACTGTATACTTACTTATTACTTATCTGACTTTTTATTATATAAAATTATTCATAATTTATCGGCCACTATATAGCTTTTTTCAAACAACGTAAAAAATACACTACTATTTTCTACATTGATGATTAGATAACATTTCCAATGAATTAATATCTATCAAATATTTTTCAAAAGAAAATGACATCATTAATTTAGACACGGACGAAGTAGTTTCTTGCAATAGAATAGTTGAAAACAACTCGTTTATTCACCAGCCAACAGTCATAAAATTATAAAAAATATAGTTCTGTACTCAGATTTGAAGTCACTTTGTTATACGCAGAAATTAATAAAAAGTTCCTTTCTTGGTAAATACAAATTATTCCATATTTTCTATGGCATGAATGAGTACGAAAGTTGCACACGCATTTAAAATTTCCAAACAGTATTCAGTTATTTCATTTTTGTTCTGGATAGTTTAAAGCATAATCACTTCGAAAATAAAATGCGTGGATTAGTTAATATCAAATGGCTATACTGTAATTATAATATTTTTGAACATACGATAATTACCCTTACATATATTCCATACATTATATACATCATAAGTATTCAACCCGCTTCCTGTAATAAGTATTTTGAAGTTAATCACGATAATAATATAATAATTAAAAAAATAACACAAAACGTTCGCTCATGTCAATTAAGTATATTTATGAGCACATCGAAAAAATTATCTATTCAATCGATGACACTTCTGCAACAACTTATTAATCGGCATGCATCATTTACAATAAATATAGATGATATTAGAAATTCTTTCGAGAAAAATTATTTACTCGATGACCCCTACGAAAGTAACACTATGCGAATACTTATTTTGGATGGATATGATAATGAAAATATTACAAAATATCTCATTAAATTCGTAAAGTTTTTAAATGATTTCATGCTTGATTCACCAAAATCAAAATGTTTAATTATTTTGTCGAATATCGAAATCAATTCATGGTTTCTGGAGTTTTTTCAATTTGCGTGGAAAAGTAAATATCTCGATATCACTATAATAGAATATTTTGGCATTGCAACACAGAAAAATACACTTCGACAAGGTATCATTTGGGATAGAAATGTAGTAATACACCATTACAATCCTTTTAATGAAGAATATAAGCAAGAAATTTTAGAAGATAACATTGATTTGTTTCCTGAAAAAACAAACAATTTACATGGATTTGCTTTAGATGTAGGAGTTTCAGATTGGTTCCCACAAGTTTTAATGCGCTCAAATTACACAGGAAATAAAATATGGAATGCACTGTATGGTGTTGGTCATTCAATTACTAATATATTAGCAAATAAACTAAACTTTTCCATAAACATTAAGGCATCCAACATCGAAAATTTAAATTTTACTGCATTAAACATAACTTTGTTAAAAAGTGAAGATGCAGTTTTTGAAGATATTATTGATTTTACTATGGATTTTTATTACTTAACCAACCTGTCATACTACAATAAATGTAGTACGAGCAGATTCTTATATCCATCTACTACCAATTTAATTGTAAAACAACGTAAATATACGAAAATTAATCATTCTTATAATTTTACTCTTGTAATAATTACAATATTGATTATTACGATATTTTTCACTGCTATTACGTCAAGCACACATGATAGTAAAAATAATTTTAACTTTTTTTATGTATTTCAAATTTTAGTAGGTATTTCTACACCAATTATTTCCGAAAAAGATTCTCATAAAATACTACTCGTAACATTATATTTAGTATCAAATATTTTTATTGCTGATTTTTCACAGAAATGTTTCCGTGTCAACTTGAATATAGAAACTCTTAACAAAATTAATACTTTAGAGGATGTAATAGAGCTTGGAATAAGTCCATCGATACCTGAAGAAACAATAAAACCAATGTTAGCAAGTGACGATGTAATAATACAACGTTTGTCTTCTATTTCAAACTCACTTGAAAATCCTAATTCCCAGTCGGCAGTGTTTGATTGCATTAGAAAATTAATTAACGATTATAACGATACAGAAGCTTGTGCGGCTACTAATGAATTTGGCAAATTAATCACGAAAAGCTATTCAGATAAAAGTAACAGTTGGATTATAAGTTTTGTAAACGAACCAATTGATTGTGGCTGGTATTCCATACTTTTAACTCGAACGTCTCCTTATGTTACAACATTTAACAACATTTTTGAGCGCATCGGGGATTCGGGTATACTCTCTTATTTAGAATCAGAGACTTACAGACAATTTATGAGTGATAAAAAAGAGTTTTTCAGTAGCAACAATTCATTAGAATTACAAAACGATAAAGATATTGATAATAATAAGTTTGTTGTATTATCAGCCGAGAGAATTGTTTTATTTTTTACCATTGGTTTCATAATTGGATTTTCAGTTTTGCTATACGAAATTATTCATAAGTACAATGTAAGAAAAAAAATTAAGAGACCAATACAAAAAAATGTAAAATCACGAATATAAAAAATACCTCAGTATAAATAATAAATATTATACAATCTGGAAAACCAGAAAAAAATTTTAGATACGTTTGGCTATATGTGAAAAAATGTTGATTTTTAATAAAATTGGATCTGTAAAAAACTGTGTATAAATAATTGTTTCTATCACTAATGTTTACTATATAAATATACATTTTCCACACTTACTCATTTGTCTTCATATTTTTTTATATTTTTACATTTTTCTGCACATTTTCTATTTCAACTAGGGCACTTAATTTTTAAAGTAATTTTGTTTTCGAGTGCTCAGAATATCCTAATATTTACTACCTTTGTTTAAACGAGTATTGTTAAAGAAAATTATTTATAATGTACCTGTCACTATAGTTTAATTTTTCCTAAATAATGGAGAAAAATTTTCCACTATATTGCATACAAAGGACCGTGGTAAAGTATTTGCGATCGGTTAACATCTATAAAATATTTTTAGAGCAAGAAAAATAGAATTTAGAATTATCCTACAATTTTAACTGCATTTATACATGACATACGTATAACCTGACAATATGTAAAGTAAGTTATACCTAAAAAAAAACATTGTCATATAATACCATTATTAAAAACCATATGATACTAGAGGGCATCACATAGCAACATGAATTCAACTTTTCCAAAATGAAATAGACAGAACAAGAATTCACGTAATGCAAATCATTCCTTCCAATTCAATATTCACTCAAAGGTCAAAGGTACGTAATGTTACATTTCAAACAGTTTTCATCCCTTTCCAACCCAAATCCCTCTCCCTACTTCAACACTACAACCTATTCCAAACTACAGTTAAGTACATATACATCAACTCACCCTTCCTTCCGTCTCACTCGTATACGCGGTGTTATCCACTCCAGGCGTCGTAGGCGCATACTCCTCATCCTTTCCTAGTACACCTCCAATTCCTCGTGGTGGCGCAGCAACAGCACTCTGCGCTCGCTTACGCTTAGTGACGAAGAGTAGACCAACGAGGATGATGACGAGGAGGAAGAGTCCAGCACCCGCGGCACCAGCCAGCAACCAGGCATCGCGCCTACGCGACAGCGCTAGAGGACGAGATTCTTTTAGATAAGCTGCGAACAATCAACAAGCAGTCACCGGCTACAGCGTCGTATCTCTCACTCCGCAACGTGTGCGCGTGTTGGATGATATTGGACGGTGTAGGGGTTGTGCCGCTGTTAATATATTTGTTGGACATATACGATGGATGCTCATGGTGCGTGTGTGTGTGTGTGTGTGTGTGTGTGTGTGTGTGTGTGTGTATATATATATATATATATATATATTATATATTAGGTGTTAGATAGATTTAATATTTGTATATATGTTGGATCAGTAGATGTCATTGAGATTGTTGTATATGATTTGATTATAGGTACACCATGGGCATCACTCTTTTGTTGAATGTCTTTCGAAGAACTTGATGATATACTGGTCTATTTATAGTAGTCGACTAAGATTTCTCTTTAAATGTATATAACAAGTGTGCATTGCAGTAGTATTAGTCATTTATGTGGAATGATGAATTGTTATTTAAATTGAAAGTGAGTTTTAATTTTTGATTTTTGGTGATAAAAAAGATAATATTTAAAGTTAGTGCAATTGCTTAAAAATATTCTATAATTTCTTCTTGAAGAACTTTCGGCATAATTTAAGGTATAAAATCACATCAATAGAGGAAATACAATATTTAACTTCAACTTATATTATAAATACACTGAAAATTTCTCTTCACCTTGCAAACGAATTTCTGTTCTAAAAAAACCTATCCAATTTCTACTACAATTTTCACCCTCTACTACCACTAAACCAGAAAGAAAAATATCACAACGTGTTCGCTCACGTTCGCTCTGTATCAGCACCGGTGCACCAAGTTCGAGCGCCACCTCCTGGGCAGACAGTAGCGCCATATCTTTGGCAGCAGTTTCAGCAGGTACCGGTTTCCCACCAAGATGCACCGTATAAATCAACCTGGTAGCACCGCCTTCGATCACCGAAGTATTCTGCATGCGCACTTGCACAAGACCAACGTCAACGTCACGTATCTTGGCACTCGTTGTTCCATTCGCAATCGTTTCGTTACGAGCTGTGGTAGCAGCTGCGATAGGATGCTCGAGGTCATCAAGCTCTTCGCCAACGAGGATCGGTAAATTCCGCTTGTTCTTAGCGATCCGTACTGCTCGCATGTGAAGGAGTGAGGTGTATGCTGATGGAGAACGATGTGGAAGTGGAGGAGGAGAGGCGGAAGGTATTGGAGTGGTGGTTGGGATTTCGGTGAGGTTGTAAGAGTCGATTGTGGTGTCCGGTAACTGTGGGTGAGAGAACGTTAGAAGATGAGAAAAATTTTGTGTGTATTATACATTATTTTTTTGTTTTACATTCTCAAAGAACAAACTTAGTATTTTATTCGCTGAAAAATTTCCTTTTCTTGCTTTTCACAGTACACTCACAAAAGTAGCTTTTAGGCGACGGAGGAAATCTTCTGATAATTGACATAAACAGAAAATTAGTTTTATATAAAATGAATCTTCTATAAGTAAGATGAATTCATTTGACTGTATAAACTTTAAAGGAAATTCTGTAAGAAGATTTTCTCGGTCACCTATAGAAGCTACTTTTGTGGAGTGTACACGTTATTAAATAATTTAGTTTAAATACTTGATGAAAAACTTAGAAAGTATTAAAACATTATATACGTCTCAAATTTTCATGAACAATTCTTAATTTTCCGTTTTCTGCAGAATAAAAATAAATCAACCCTAAATTACACTCACCACGGTGGTGGTGCGGTTATCCTCATCCTCATCATCAACATCAACATCAGCCTGTCTCTTGGGAATGCTTTTACCCCGTGCACGACGGGGCGGAGGTTCCGGGCCGAGGAGACCGAGATGCCGCTGCTGCTGTCGCGTGAACGCTGCCTTGTACAGCCGAGCGAGCCGAAGTTCAACCTTTGGCGGTACACTTTCGCCCGCCTTAATCACCGTCAGCAGCCAGTATCTGGGGGACGTTTGTGATATTCGATGAGAAGGTTTTTTGGGTTAGTGGTGAAGTGTAACAAAAGGTACCATTTTAGAATTCTATTGAAAAAGGTACCAATTCAGACGTGAATGTCAAAAGTATCAACTCGCAAATTATTTGTTTAATCAACATTGTAAGTTTTAAAACAAACCTTAAAACAATAATAAAAATATCAATAATGTAAAATGTGCAGTCGAGTAATCCATATCTAAACGTACATTTCATGATATAAAAAATAAAACTTATTTTTTATTTGCGAGTTGACTTTTTAAAGTCAAACAAAAAATATCTACTCACGAGTGTGTACCTTTTTGAAGTATAGCTAAGATGGCAAGTTCTTTTACCAACCTATCAGTAACATGTTTTTTTGATTTTTCATGCAGCTGAAAGGAGTTCGCATACTTTGACTTATAACGTAAAGGTACATGATATGTCACGTGAAGAGATTCAAAAGATATTAAGACGGTCTTACACCTATCAGCCTCTGAGTCCAAAATCACCAGAAAAAATGAATTATAATATAATTATAAATAATAAGATAGAATAAACTATAAATATAACTAACTATTAACAAAATAAGCTGAGGTAGAGGTCCTTTGATACGTTGTATCCTGAACCATAGTTCTTTTAAACAAAAAACTTGTGAGTAACTTTTTTGGAGAGGAGTTGATGGATTTTGATCGAGTGAAATGCAAATTACTTGTAATATATCCACTTATGGTATAAAGCTCTGGATTTTTAAAATTGTTTTCATTAAATATGTTTTTTTTTAAAAACAACCATAAAAATTGAAAAAATTAAGGACAAAAGTGGTGTTTTACATAAAAAACATACTTAATGAAAAAATTTTAAAAATCTAGAGCTTTATACCATAGGTGAATATATTACAAGTAATTTGCACTTCACCCCATCAAAATCCAACAACTTGTCTCCAAAAAAAGTTACTCACAAGTCGTTTTTTAGAAAGGACTATGTTTCAGAATAAAAAGGATCAAAGGACCTCTACCTTGGTTTATTTTGTTAAAAATTAGTTATATCTATAGTATATAATATTTTATTATTTATAATTATATTTTAATTCATTTTTTCAGTTAATTTTGACCTCAGTGGCTTATAGGTGTAAGATCGCCTTAAATAGTTAAAAAATAGAACCGATTTTGGTCAATTCTGTTTTTAGATATTATAATCATCGTAATAATATTTGGAATGTCGATTATTTTACAGAAATCAATGTTACTTTTCATTTTAATATAGTGTTAGAATGAAATACCACTTAATGTGAACGGTAATGATGCACGCTATAATGATTATTTTATTTTTAAATAGCTAGTAATCGTTTTCTGTATGTATATTCTTTAATCATTTATTATTGCTGTTGTAAAAGTTTAAATATGGTATAATAATGAATCGTAACATTAAAAATATGGTATTCGGCAAAGTTTATAAGAATATTCGTAATAAAATTTTGTACGATATTTTTGTAAGACAGTGTCGTAATTTAAAAACCCACACATCACTTTCACCAAACTTTTCTTTCCAGTCTCCTTATAAACTCCTAAAAACTTACCTTGGCCCAGGATCATCGCCCACCAGCACCCCAACATCCTGATCGGGCAACGTTGGCGTCGGATCAATGCAGGAGGCGCAATCAATCGGTCTCGGCACTTCACCGTCGATCCTCTGTGGCGGTTGTGGTAGCTGCTCCTCGGGTATATATACTGTCGCTGTGTGATGAATGGTACGCGTCTCGTAGAGAGTTAGCAACTGTTCGGGATCGAGCCAAGGAGGCGCGTCCTCTGCACCCGTCCAGAAGAAGTCCTGAAGGTGTACTCGGCGACCAGGTAGGTGTTCGATCAACACAATCTCGTCCTCTGAAAGAGATTTGTGGGTGGATGTTATTGTTTTGAATGTAATTTGAGGTCAGCTGGATTATTGTTACAAAAACCTGCCAAGTTTTTTTATTGTTTTGTGATGTGATTTATGTTAGTTATGAAACTACTGATCCGTGGTTTTAGATATAGTTTTTTGACACCATTCATCAAATAACCAGTAATTTGTGAGTTTTTGAAACTAATTCTTTGTTTTTTTCTTTTATAAATTAGATATCCGCTTAAGCCTGAAAATTATCCACCTTTTTTCTATTCTAGCTTATTCTGATTCCCCAAAGATAAAGTTTCCCGAAAAATTTTGGTTTATCGAAAAAAACTTTTAAGCACGAAAGTACTTTAACTGGTTTCAACGAAATAAAACTTTTCAAACGTTACCTGAATTAGTGTATGAAATAAAAATCATTGTGATTAAATTAAACAATTTTTATGGATCTTTGCTTGAAAGTGATTTTTTTTATGAGTGAATAACATATATAAGTTTTGAAATCATTTTCCATATGTTTTATGTGATATCACAGTTCAGTATGTTTCATTGAAATATTTTCAAATTAAATATCTGTATGTTTTATGATTAAAGGTTTGTGATGAATATATTGTTCATTAATTTATAAATAGAACAGTCAATATAACGAAACACTTATACAACTTTAAGGAGGGTAAAACGAGTTTTAATGGGATCTTTCATACCAACAAAGCTTTTTGCTGTACCGACCTGAATGTTACTATCGTTTCTTAATTTCTGTGAGTAGACGTACAAACTGAAACTTATTATCCAATCACAGGCCGAATTTCAGATCAATCTGTTGAAAAATAAAGTGGAAATTTGAGAACTGAAATTTTAAATTTTCGTCTTTATTTTCCAATAGATTGATTAGATTAAACAATAAGTTTGTATATATGAGATCTGATGAGTGATATTTTAGAATCAAAGAGAAAACTAATAAAAATAAACAATTAGTTAAACCCATTGTAGTCGATACCTCAGAGAACTCCGTCAGTATACGAATATTCTCTTAAAATATAGAAATATTATACACATATATACTTCAAATATTTGAATGACTTATATTATTAAAGTTTCAATGATAGTACACAAGAGTTTTACAAAAAGCCCCTTAATTTACCCACCTAAACAAACTTCCTCTGTAATGTATATTATAACTTTTTCTTTGGAACTAACCCTCATAAACGCTCCCAAGCACGCGAATCAATTCGGAAACCGAAAGTGGAAAAGCGCTCGCGCGCTCGCACGAACTGAAGTGTAGTGAACTTGTAACCAATTTCCCTTCCACTGACTACCTACATGCTACATATACATATACTCGAAGTATTCAGCGAACTACTTATGAGCGCATTTCGCGTGCGATTATGCTTGGTAGACCCTGGGACGTACGCTAAACAGTTCAATGTAAGGGATAACGAAGCAAGTCTCGAGGGTCGTTAGACGACAAAGTCGACAATTTACTGTGTAATTACGATTAGGTACAAAGTATAGTAGCAGTAGTACTTCGGCGTATGTAATTTAACGCTGAGTTAACTAATTCACAAGGTGAATGTTACCCGTTCTTTGGTCCTTTAACGGAAAGTGTTTCAAGTGCATTATTGTACATTGTGTTCTACAAAGTTGCAACTAGAGAGAGGGTATGTATATATATGAGTGTTTATGACGGGTAATGAGTTTGCTCTCTGTTTTGTTTAATTCATATTTTCGTACAAAATAGAGTAATAATTTATTTTTTCAATTTATTTACGAATATATCATGCTTTTAGAAAAGATCATCAAAATTCTTTGAAAAAGAATTTTTTTGCTATGTTATATAATTTCTTATTAAAGTAATAATCCGTATAATGAAAAAGTTTTTACTTACTTCCTTTTTATTCACTATTACTATTATTTATTATTACTTTAAAAACAAATAATTAAAATTAGTATAACCTCCATCTTATTCCTTAAAAATTTCCAATCCGTTCAAATATTACACTCTATCCTTTCCTTGCAACTCATCTCATTTCTCTCACCCCTATCCAATTTCTCTGCCACATCTACGTGACACCTCATCACCTAAAAGAAATCGAACCAACCAACCAACCAACCCAACAAGCAAAAAAAGGATTCATGAAATCGAACCGAAATGAAAAGAATAACCACACGATACAATCACGCGGACACGCTTGTCTCGTTCGCCGATGAAAAATGGCCCTCGTTAACGTCTATAAACCGGGTCGCCTATAGTCTCTCTCTCTCTCTTTCACCAGGGGCAACAAACCTATACTACTACTACTATACTACCTATACAAAATCTATGCGCTTCGGTCAACAATCGAGAGGGTTATCGACTCTATGTCCCCCTCGCATGTGCACGCGATCACGTGACTTGGCATCATCAAATTTACATCGATGACCAAAAGAGGGATGAAAGCTTTTCTCTTTGGTATATCTATCGTGGAAGAGCATCAGTGAGCGAGTAACTGTCAGACGATTTTATTAGATGGAAGCGATGCGTGTGTTTGTGTATATATATTGACGGGATGGAAGAGTTAAGGTGCGTGTGTGTACTGGGCTGTCGAGAGGGGAGAGTTCGAAGGAAAATTTTCTGTGTTTTTTGTTATTTCATAGGGTAAAATGTTTGGTTGAGAGTATCGATAGTTGCTCATGTTTCTGTGATAATTATTTTAATATGAGGAATTATCATTCACTTATTTGTGGTGTTTTTAAGGAAACTTCATATATTTGTTCATTTAAAATTAAGAATAGATTTGGATATTTAGAAATTTTTCTTTATTTTTTCTGATTTCGATGTAACGCGTTTAATTTTTGCAAATAATTAAATAGTTTTATAAAAAGAATAATAATAACCACTATTGTTATTAATCCTCTGCAATCGTATACCTATAGTTACTAATGTATCGGAAAAGAGGTGTATTGAGATTGCCAATTACTTTTAAAACAACATTTATATAAACAATCAAATAACCGTAAACTTTTATCTACCCTTTTTTCGATATTACGACACACTCAATCGATATTACATAACCATAATCCACCCCCAAACCCGCGCATTAACTTAATAACCAAGCACCCGACAATCAATTAGCCTATCTGCCAGCGCCATTTACTATTAAAGGAGGAAGAAAAAAAAATCACAAGACTTTAAAGCTCACGTCACGCGATTACGTGACCAAACGCCGTAAAAGTTTGTACGCGCGTCGCGTCGAATATTTCCAACGAGAGAAAAAGATACCAACGTTTTACGATACACGAAATACAGACGCAGATGCAGAGAATGAAACGTTTTTATGGGAGAAGAGGATAGAACGTGAATACGAGTGTAAAGTGCAAATACAAAGGAAAGTAGGTAGGTTCGGTTGCCATGGACAAGCCCGCGTGTTTGGGTTTGGATTGTGACTGTGTGCGTGTAATGGTGGGATGTGGAAATTGGTCGGAAAGTGCGTGTATGGTATTGGAGATATGAGGTAGTGATAATAATAAGGTCATCAAAAATGCTGGAGTTTATGTTACTGACAAGGAAAGTACACTTGGTGTCCGCCTCCGATTTTCATGAAACTTCGCATGTGAGTAGAGTGCCAAAAAATATTCGTCACGTATTTTTTTTTATCTGCGGAAAAACATATCTAAGGGGTGAAAACCGCCCTTAAAGTTCACCCCCAAAAACAATTTTTTTT
>JAYJLV010041280.1:0-23166 GCA_036873485.1 Torymus texanus
ACACACACACACACACACACACACACACACACACACACACACACACACACACACACACACACACACACACACGTATGCGTTCCACTGACCAACCGCAATATTGTGTTCGGTAATGTCTTTGAAGCATGACAGTTGAAGTGCGAGAGGTTTAAAGAGTTTCCGGGTCACAAATGTCTGATCGTTTTGGTTTTTTAGAATCTCCATCGCTGCATACGCTGTATTTTTGTTGTTTTTTTTTAATTCTCTCGTAGACCCTAACCGTATAAGTAACGTTTTATCAGTTATGAGTTACGCTTATAAACGATGAAAAATTCCCCAGCCCGCGGGTATTATACTGTTGCGAAAGCAAAAATATTAAAACTTTCCGAACTGGGTCAGCAGATGCATTTTCCATTGGATTCGGTAAGAGCGCGAATCCCGCCCTCATCGCTTTGAAACTTAAATCGATAATTACATTACTCGCTCGCGTTCATTCTCAAATTATTTATATATATATTTATAAAAAAAAGCCTCCAAGGAAAACTTTCGTAACCCACAGCCCTGGGCATTCCATTTTTTAATACGTAATTTATACGTCGTCATTCGTAAAATACACTTGCGATAAAAAAAAACAACGTATTCAATTCCTCACTGTAATTAAGAAACATTACCTTATGTATAAAAACTCCTCTATCCACGCGTACGCGTTTCCTTTTGCACCATACACTTTACTCTCAGCTATATTTAAGCGACATTTTCATCCGGATTCCACCTACGAAATCCTCTTCCATCTCTTTCCCCGTATATAAAAGCGCCTAATTTTATCTCGGGCTTGCTTTTAAAGTAATCCGACATCAGATGTCTCTTATTTACCGTCGGATAAGTAAAGAGCGTCCTTTATTATATTCACTGCTTTCCTCTCCTCCCTCTCTTGGATCTCTCTCTTTCTGACTAGCTCTCTCTCTCTCACTTGACTCTTCGAGTTATATATACACGTTGCATGATGTATGCACGCCCGCAAAGGTAATTTCAAAAGAGAGCATGCACAGACGCATCGTTACATCAATGCACAATCTCAATCATTATTAAATATATTTACGTACACACTGACCAATAACATCCCAATTTCATTGAGCACCGCTTACGCAACGAGACTCAAACATATATATACTCGTATATGCGCATCGCGAGTGAAAGTATCCACGAGCGAACGTGTCAACGTCTCGCAATTGTCATCGAGAGGCCAGATAAAAAACTGAAGAAGAGAGAGAGAGAGAGAGAGAGAGAGAGAGAGGGAGTGTACATATATATATATATATATATATACACACACCTACACATATACATATAATGAAATAAGGAGATCTCGAGGGAGATTTTGGAACGTCGCCAGAATCCGCGCGCATACATTATTATGCAGACAAATAAAATGTGCAAATTCATCCGCGCGCGCGCGCGTGTCTCCCTCTCTCTCTCTCTCTCTCTCTCTCTCTCTTTATTATTGGCCATTTTCCTACGTGCAAATTCTCTCTCTACCCTTCAGAATTAGTCGGACTGTGCGCGCGCGAGCGCGTAATTTTTATAATAATAAATTAGCGGAAATAAAGGCGCCTGGCAATTCGGCTAACGACATTCGATTATTATTGCACAATAGGGGGGGACATGTATGCGAGAGGCAATTTCGCATCGCGTATACGATTTTTATGTATCTGCATTAATGCATCCTCCTCTCCCTTCTGGAACACAGAAAAAAAAGTCAATGGGCGTACGCTCGGGGCTTTAAACGTCACGCGACGCGCGCGCGCGTAATGTAACAGTCGTTAACGACTGCTCCATTCTCTCTCAGTATGGTCCTTTGAAAAGGGGGAGGAGAGAAAGAGAGAGACAGAGAGAGACTTTAAAGGACGTTTCGCGTTCTGATTTATTCTTTCGTTTAAAAACAATTAAAATAAATGATTCATGAAATTAGGGCCTTTTTGCGCCGCCGTGAAGAGAAGCTGGATGACAACGTCATTCGTTACCGTTAAAACGTTTTACGCGAGTTATTAAAAACGACAAAAAAAGAGCCGCGCGGACGGTACATATATATATATATATACCTATAGATATATGTAGGCATATGAGCATGTAACCCTTTGGCATCGTTTTCGGCCTTCGGATTGACGACCGCGCGACTTATTTATACATTTTTAAGAGCTTTCCAAGATTTAGGGCCGATAAGTAATCTGCTCGCGCTTTTTTTTTGTTTCGCGGAGTTACATATATATACGCGCGGTTTTTCGTTTACGATTGTTAAATCGAAACGTCGCAATAAAAGGGGCGTTAAATAATAATATATCGTTAATGGACTTTGCGATTAATAACTTTTAAAGCGTGGAAAAAAGTTTATTATTTTTACGATAACCGTTGTTTTGTAATCTCTACCGCGCACGCTCACACTGTGTTAAATTACAGTTATGGAAAGCGGAATGAGCGAAATGAATTTTTATATATTTTGTTGATATGAACTGGAATATCAAAGGTATATATATGTATGTATACACGCGTTTTGAGCTTTCGGTAACATAAAACTCGGAAGCTTTGATATATACAAAAGTATCACGTATTTTTCACATTGATAAATCTTACAATTTTTTTACTCGTCGCACATCTATCGTATACGTATACATGGTATACATGTACGCATTTCACACGAAAATCCCTTTAGCTCTTCCACGGTAACCCAACGAATTTCCAGTAAGCAAAAAAAAAAATGAAATTTCAAACCCCAATTCCAATCTCTCCACGTATAGCTTTTTTCCACTAAGAGCTTTTAAATCTACTCCTGAATCTCGACTTAATTCTCAAAATAATATATATACATCGCTAAAGCTACTATACGTGTCCTCCATTCATTCTCATTTTCTAACCAAATAAACAAACAACCAATAGCCGCACACGTATATAAAAACGCCTTTAACCACTCACCTCCCATACACACGCTCACTACACCAGCAAAGAAAAAAAAACGGCGAGAGCCCTTTCGAACGTCGCGGATGGGATTTTCGACACTGCACACGTGAATTATAAAACCAGCTTCGCCCGTCGTCTCCTCCTTATCGTCCGAGAAAAGAGCCGAGGCTGCAGAAAAGGCGTCGTCTAGCCGCTCAGACAGCAGAAGCAGAAGCAGCAGCAGTAGTAGTAGTAGTAGTAGTAGTAGTAGGAGCGTCTCCTCGGCTTGATACAGGTTATTACATGCGGATAAGTACGTTCGAGTGCACAGCTAGAGGGGGACGACGACGTATAGACGCAAAGTCGCATGGGTCTCTGGCGATATTAACCTTAACTCGCTGGCGAGAGAGGCGGATATGTGCTGTGTAGGCTCTCTCTCTCTCTAGCTCTTTTCCTCTGTGTTTCGCGGATTTTCAACGCGGCACGAGCGTATACATGCGACTCTTTATTTTCAGATCGAACGAGACGCACGCAGGGGCGGATGGTAACGCATGGATATATATAAGAGGAATTTTACCGTTTTTCTACACTTGGAAGGTTCAAAAATAAAAAGAAAAAAATGTTTTCAGACATACATCGTCAATAATTTTTTTCTTATTCTAGAACTTTTTCTTATTCTCGAACAATTGACGAGATAAATTTTCAGCAATCGAAAACCGTACATTTTTCTAGTGGGAATTTAATAGTGAAAAAACGGATAGAACGGATGAATGGATTAAGTTCACACGGGTGACAATAAAGAAAAAAGAACGCAAAACGGTTTCTTGTGATTAACCAATATTAAATTCCCCGCAGGTGTCGCAAAATTTTCCACGAAAAAGATTTTAAAACGAAAAATGCTTTAATTGGAACTAAAAATGGTTAAAATCAAACAATCGTGTATAAAGTTACGTGAGTTTTCAAAACCGCGAAAAATGGCCAAAACCCATCAAAATCATCAGAATTCGGATGAAATTACACATTTTATGCAGATTTTCAAATGCGCACATAACTTTGCACAGAATCATCCGATTTTTTTGTTTAATTTTTTTTTTTTCGTCCATTTTTTACATGTTAAATTACCAGAAGAAAAAGGAATATGTCATTAAAACAAACCATTTTAGCGTTGTGGCTTTTCGCCACACTCCGAGTAATTGCTATTTAATTTGGGAATGAGAGATTTTTCCCGTGGTTGCATAAAACAGCATTTCGAGAAAAATTTTCCATTTTTTTTTAAATTTACATTCAATTTTGGCCATATAATTGAACAACGCGAATTTTTAAAAATCTCGACATATTATATAAATCAACTCGATTTTCCGTTCTTTAATGAAAAATACTATGAATTTCAATTAATGTCATTCGCGAATTGTTTCGTAACAAAATTTTAATCGAACCATCCAACGACAGAAAAATTATTCACATTTTCATTTCATGCAAACATTACTTTTTCCGTTATTTCCAGATATTTTAATATCAACCTCGCAATATCCTCTTTCTTTTTTGGTCTCTGCCATCATTCGACTTTTATCAGCCACCAACTATACACCCTTTGTGTACCAACGCTCTCCTTCTTCCGAAAATCCTTAAAATGCAAAATACACACATACAGCACACTGCATTTCTCCTTTTCCATCCTTAACGCTCGAGACGATCTCCCAAAAAAGCAACGTTCTCATTCTCTCGACCCCCTCCCGCCCTTACACCCCAATAACTCGCCCCGTATCTTCATCTCCTCGGCGATTTTTTTCGCTTCATTATGCGTCCTCGTAGCCCTTTTTTCACCTCCTTTGCCCTCTTATCTCCCTCCCACTCTCACCTTATGCAAGACAGCTTCTACCTTGTATAAATCAGACTCTCGTGCGCGTGCGTGCGGCCCGGCGATTTCCGCACCTGCGCAAATTCGTGTAAATCAGCCGGTCTCGCACGCGCGCGGCAAGGGAGGAGAGGATTTGCACCCGGATTATTTGTGTTTGAGGTGTCAAATACGCGCAGCTTAGCCAGCTGCTGCTGCTGCTGCTGCTGCTACGAAACGTACGACCTCTCTGCACGGAGAGAGAGAGAGAGAGTTCAGCGCTCGATAGGTAAGACGACGACGACGGTATGGTAGTGGTAGTGGTGCTCCTGCTGGCTCCAAAGTTCTTCTTATCGATTTTTGCTCGCGTGGGCGAAGAGCAACGGCAGCAGCAGCAACGGCAACCCCCCCGCGAGCAAGCGCGAGGTTTATAATCGGTGATTTATGCGCGGCGACGCGCGAGTAGGCCGCATTGATATATTGTGGGATAATTAATAATGCGGCCAACAGCTGCGGGAGAGGTGCTATGGGGAATTTTCGAAGCAGGAGGGAAGGGGGAGAATTTATCGCTCCCGAGGTATGCGTTTGTATTCCAAGCTAGCGATAGATGAAATTTAGTCTATTTCGCACGGAGGTGCCGATTCCCGAGATATATTTATCGCAAATTGCTATTCACTATAATATATACGTATGTGGGTTCATTTTTTTCGAAGGTCATGGTGGATTGATAAGCTTGGACCGTACGATATGGTAAGCTATATGTAAATGCGTAATTTTGAGGGGAAAGAGCGATTTTTTTTATTATTCCCTTGTTATAATATTACGAACGGGGCGATGTTTATCAGGGTTTCTGAGCGTACAGTTTTACTTAAAAAGTTGGTATTTGCCTCTAGATATTCACTTGTGGAAAAACTTTACGGTATAAATATTTGCATACACTTTTCTTTTTGAGAATACAAATAGCACAGTGTAGGTGTACAGGCGAATAACAATGCAACGATGAAACCTTAGCTCGGGACGTTCCTCGCTTTGCATACGAAATGCCAAGCATGTATATCTGATTCACCTCCGAGCTGAAGAAGATCTAACACCAGTGAGATTCAAGATCCGTGTCGTCGAATGATACAACGATTAATTATCGTTATTGCGCTGTTACGTAATTAGTTGGAGGCACTTTGCTCGGTGTTACGGCAAGTTTTGAGAAATAACGGAACTCGGATAACAATTCGAAAACATTCAAGTTATTTCTGAAATATTTTAGAAACTATTTCATGCTAGAAATAAGTTTGAAGTTGTTATTCAATACATTTACAGAGAAATTGGGAAATATTTTACAAATCTGCGTCTCTAAACAGTTCTTAATTCATTTTTATTTTTTATTTATTAAATTTAGCATCCTCATTCAACTTCAGAGCGTTGGTAAAAAATTTCATTGGCTAACACAGTAGATCCAACACCTATAGTGCACTCTACGCGCATAGCGCGCTTGAATGTAAAGGAATAGTATATTTAGAGTCACAAATATCACAGTGATGAGAATTCAATGTCGCCAAATCATGAACATGAAGTTGTGTTAAAATACAATATACAAAATTCAGTTAAACTTAAACTAGTGCCTATAGCCAGACTTTGCGAAGTAAAGAGAAGACCTCTCAGTCAAAAGATAGCAGCTACTCGTGCAGAACATTTTTGAAGCAATTAAGTATTGGTAGGTATTTAATATGTTCTGGAAAAGAGTTCGATAAGTTTGTACCCTGAAGATGAAAAGATTTTTTCTCCCTAACATTGTCTATAACTAATAGTTACTCTAGGAACTACAAGATAAATACAGTCACCTAGTACCCGTAAATAACCAACCCAAATTGTTTTGAACGTATGGTGTCCTAAAAACTACAATGAGTTTTACTAAAATATGAAAAAATTAGAAAAGTTTGTTGGGTTCAAATGGTACATATTTATAGGTTAAAAATTCGTTTAAAATAAAATAGTACCAGCTCTCTGTATCAAGAGTCAGTGAAAAACATTTTTTTTTAATCTTTCAGGTAAAAAATTACGGGAAAAGGTCACTTACAGTACAACGCATACGAAGAAAAGTAAAAATTTTAAAATTTGCTTTATTCAACAGTCGGTATTTAAAGAGATATCATGACGTAATATTAATAATGAGCCCTTATAAAAAAATATTTTTTCATCGCTTGTGAAAGTAGGCAGTAACTCAACCTGAATGACTTTAATACTAAGATGATCCAAATAAGGCTTCCATGAAAAATTCCGAGTCAAGACTCATTACTGTTTGGGGTGGGTACCGGACTAACATTCACTTCGTATATGTAGCAAAATATCGAATTTTTAACGAATGCATGTAATTAAAATTTTTGAATCGTCAACTTTTCATGAAGAATAAAGAAAATACGATCGATATAGTTTCATTCGAATTATTATTATCCAAAACATGAAAATTTGTCCAACCACAAAGTAGAAAGTTCTCAAACGCGAAAAACAGTGAGTATTTAGACTAATTACTACTATTTTTTCCCTTATGAACCATCTACTTTAGAGTTAGGAATATTTGAGAAAATAACAATTCGAATGCAACTATATATCGATCGTATTTTCTTTATTTTCCATAAACAGTCGACGATTCGAATATTCTAATTACATGCATTCGTTAAATAAGTCATGAGTAAATAACGTAATTTAGAGTTAAAAAGTTCGATATTTTGCTACAAATACGAAGTGAACGTTCGCCTTTTCGATACTCCCCTACTGCTTGGCTAAAAGGAATAACGGTTCCTTGTTCAAACATGATTTCAGATGCTATAGGTCACTGTCTCTCCATGGAAATTGGCGTCTTTTTGGTATGACAGTCATTAGTGGTGCTAGTGTAGTATCTATTGCTGAGTTTGTTAGTGCACCGGTTCGTTCTCTGTCTCTTTGATATTATTGTTATAGTTCAGGTACAGTAGCAAAGTGTTCATGTTTGATTACTTCCAGAACCGACAAATCATCAATCAATGGATCCAACCGTGTCTCTGCCACTTTGGAAATGCTATATTTCAGATTGTCATATAGATATATATATATGATATACACATAAAATCTCGTAAGTTTGAGGGATTATATTTAGCACCCGCTTTGAAGTTTGAGAAGCCTCCTCAAACTTCCATCTCGTATATTCAGCACCCAATCGGAAGTTTAAGGAGATTTCTCCAGTCCATTTGTCCAGAGTTGATAACAAGAGGGTATATTATTTCTTTAGTCAAGTACCCAAAAGGGGTTCAGCTCCTCAAACTTCCCGGTTTCCATATTAGACACACACACACAGACCTACGCAAGCACGTACACGCACAACATGCATTTGTGATTTAAACATTAATAAGAAACTCTAAGAACGATGATTGTCATGTTCCTACAACACTAGTATGTCCTATAAATACAGTGACGTAGATTATTACACGTCAAGTATAAGTACGAAAATCCATCATTCAAATTTCAAGTAACTCCAATCTAAATCTTACCATCAGAAAAATTACCATCAAAAACGTCGATAAACTCATCGTCAACACTAACCACAGTGCACCCACATTCTTATATTCCCAATGAACTACCATTTTTCACTTTACTCTAATTATTCTTCGACAAATTCGCGACACCTTGAAAAATAAAACAACCAACCTCCTCTAACCACGTATCCCCTAATATCCGCACATACCACCGCCACATCTCGATCCAGCAATTCTACCTCTCGCGTATGCATACCTCGTACTCTCTCTCTCTCCTTCATCCTGCACCGCTGCTATATCTAACCCGGACACCTCTCTCACGCACGCGCGCGCGAAAAGACGAGTCTCTCTCTCTCTCCCTCTCTCTCTCGCGTATACTCAGCTATATACATGTATACACACATGCATACAGCGACCGGAGGTGCGTTGATTAGAACGGCTAGCATATATATATATATACGATCGATCGCCGGTATATATACACGCTTTGTATTCGCATGCTGCACGCTCACGCACACTAAAGGCTTTGCGATGGTCGAAAAGCCGGATTTCGGCGGACAAATAGGAACGGAGGATAGAGTATGAGAGAGAGAGAGGGAGAGAAGGAGATACTGAATGACTTTTGAGCGCGCGAAACAATCGGCTTTGAGATTCTGAGGATTTTGGTTGTGGTGGTAGGGGGGAAGAGGATGACTGACGAGCGAAATGGCCGAGTTTTGGATGGGAATTGTGTGTTCCGAGGTGCTTATCGGTTGTTAAAGGGTATTGATAGATGTTGCAGGAGTAAATTTTGACGTGAATATATAAGTGTTTTAGTTGCTATTCTATATTTTGAAAGGATGATTTTTATTTTCAGTGTTTCAAATGGCAGATGATTAGGAATGAAATTTAAACCGATGCTTCTTTTAAAAGGCAAGATATCGCATGTCAAAAGAAAACGTTTTTAGAGCGGTTTGAATTTTTTTAAATCGAGGTTGTCGTCTTTTGCGCAGTTTGACACGTCATTTAACGACGTTTGATGTAATTCTGTTGACGCATAAAATGAAATGGTTATCAAAAATATTGGCAGGAATAAATTTGATGGTATATTTTATTTTTCGTCTTTTAAATTTTTCCGGTTACCAGGCTTATATGTTCCGACGAAAAACTACTCAAAGGATTTTCAAGGAATGTTAAATAAACTTTTTCATGAAAAGTATAAGCTTATTAGCATTATATACGAATTTAACATGTTTTAATAATAATTTCAATAATGAAAAATATGGCTTTTACACATAAGTATAAAAACTCAAGAAATATTCAGCAATAATCAAACTTATTTATAAAAGATAAGTCATCTTTAATTTACCTCCAAATATACGTATATTCCCTTTTACATTGCTGTATATCTCAAAAATAATTCACCGAGTCAAGCTTCTATTTCACTATTCAAATAAATAAATTGCATCGGCCGCTATTCAATCAGCCAACCACTATCTGCTTAAAATATCGCACAACTTTCTCATGAAACGAGTAAACCCTGTCAATAAAACCACACAAAAGAACCTTTTCCTACCTACACTGCTACGATCAAATAAAATAAAAAAAAGGAAGATGAAGAAGAAGAAGAAAACTCAACTATCAACTCTCAACCGAACGAACCTCTCTTGTCCCCCCCTTCTCTCCCCCTTTTTCGCAAATCCGAGAGAAAGCATCAGCTCAGCGTATATACCCCGGAAAAGTCTAACGATTCCCGTCGTCGCGCAAAAGTACGTGATTTACGCGCACCCGCATCGTTTGATTTTTTTTTCTTCTCTTTCTCTCTCTACTCCCTCTTCCTCCATATACACACACACTCCTCTGTATGTCTCTCTCTGACACACTTCGCGCGTAACGAGGACGAAGAAACGGAATCTCGTATTCCCGAGGAGGAAGAAGAAGAAGAAGCTCTCTCCCTCTCTCTCTCTCTCTCTCTCTTACTCTCTATCACGGAAGCTTGCGGTTGTTGTTGCCGCGCCTGGCGAAGCCCCGCAGAAGACGCGCGCGCAGTTATACACGACGACGACGACGACGACGACAACGGTAGGATTGAATTACGCGGCTGGATAAAACTCGATATTCGCGCGCGCCGCGTGCGACAATTTCAACGGCTGTGTGCTCGTGCTCGTACTCGTGCGTACGCTTACGAAGCGGGAGAAAACAAAGTCAGGGAGGAAAGGTGGAATTAGAGGACGACGACGAGTTTTTCCAGGGTATCGGTTGCTGTGCACGGCTTTTGTCAGGTGTATGTCTGTGTGTATAATGGTGGTGCGAATAGAAGGTTGAGCCGTAGGTAATGGAACCTTACTTTTGTTTAACGTATACATATATACACCGCCTGCAGTGTTTTTATCGGTTGGAAGCATGATTTTTCTCACCGCTGTGTGTTTAACAGGGATGAGTTTGCACGTTGCAGCTGGTAGAAACTGTCACTCGAGTGGTGGATTTCACTCTATAAAAAAGGTCGTCACGGACCAACTTGTTTAAAACGAAAAAAAAACACCAATTACAATCTCTCGTCAGCTCTTTATTTTTTTACAAATTCTCTATTTTAGATGTATCAAAGTTTCAATCAACGTTCAATAAAAGTTTCTTATTATCTGTACACTCATTTGTACAATACCAATATAAAAAAAGTACTCAACCCTTTTATTATATATTAACCAATTTTCTTAAAATCACAACGCAGCCACAATCATCCGGCTTCCAACTTCGAGCTTAGCTTCCATTCAATATCATTCGTCTACCCGATAGAGAGTATGTATAACAGATTCATAGGCACGTGTTACTTCCTAAAATTACACACCTGTGACACAAGAGAGAGTCACACACTCGTTATAGAACTACTCCCCCACCATTCAACGTCTAATGCCATCAGGTAGGAAGTGTAATACTCGACTGCTGATAAAAGCTCGCCAGTGTGTAGCTTGTACAATGCTTTGCGGTGCGTGTACATATTACGTAGATCCATTGCCACCCTTTCCACTACCCTCTATATACTCCGTTCCTGAAACCTTTGATATCTGCGTTTGATACGCGCCTGTAATTATCTTTAGGTGTATGGGTATTAGAGGGAAGGTATAACATTATTTGCACTTTACGGGTGCTCTCTATCCAATCTGGAACGTATATATAGGTACGGAAAATTGATTACATCGGGTATAGGGTGATGCTATTGTTGCATATGAAGAATCAGTTTGCTATAGATGCTACGTGCATCGATATTCATCAATATAGCTTAGTAAATTTATTGAAAAAGTTTTTATTACTTATTGTGATTTAACTGTAAGGTGTATTGAAAACCTAACGAATATTGTATGAACTTATAACCTATTTCTATGATTATAGTGTTGTCGATATGATAGTGTTTTTATGAATTGGAAACGAAATTCTATCCTGGTATATCATTTTGATTAGTTGAATATATATCTAGGTGTTAACAGTAACACATACAGGAGCAAAACAGTCGTATAAACTTTACACAAATTAATACCAGATACACTTACCATAATCACAACTACGTGAGATATGCTTTATTTTATATAAATTATTCAAAACCAATATTTGTATTATAATCCATCCGAAACAATCGGCTACCCATTAAAAGCATTTGACACCCATTCGCTTTATTTCAAACTCAAACAGAATTATTTTTCATAACAGAGGCATCCCAAAATAGCAAACCACTTGCTTCTTCCTCTACTCGCCAACATCTTAACACCACAATTCCTCAATTCACTAACATTTTCCTCCAGTCAACAAACATCGTTTTCACGTACCTCCACGATAACCTCACCCTTCGCCCACTTCTCCATCCCAATTCACGTGCTGTGTGTGCCAACACTCATATACACAGCAAGCAGCGTCACCTCTGTGTATATACGACGAACGCAGTGTTGCATTATTCTCGACGCCGTATGGCATTGGCCTCCGTCGCGTCACCAACGAGGCTGCGGCGTTGGTTACCGTAAACATCCGCGATGTCGGGCCGATAAGCCAGACTGAGTGCGCGAAATTCGCCCTCCGGGTGAGTGCAGAGAGCTCGACGAACAAAAGACACCGGTTGCGCGATCGCGTGCGTTATTGGAGATCGAACGAGCGAAGCAGTGTTGCTGCTGCTAGCTTTGTGTATTCGAGTTCCTCGAAGCAGAGCAGGAATGTTGCGGCTGATTGTTGACGAATAGATCGACCGTCAATGAGTATGGAGGTTGGAAGTGAATCGGTCCGGGTTTGTGAATAGTTGCTTTATGAGGGAACTGTATAGTTGAAAATTTAAGTTATTTGATGGATGCTGGAATAAGTATGTTTTAAGATTGGACTCGGAGGGGTTTGAAGTTTTATAAGTTTAATAAGTTATGGCGTGAATGGTTTGTTAAATGAATGAGCGTTTGAGTGGGGAAACGTGATGATTTATTTATTGTAGGTCCGACCGTTTTAAAGTTGCACAACTGGGTAAAGTGTGTATATATAGTAGCCGTATACATTTGTAACTATATTTATACCAGTGAATTTTGTAGAGTCTATTACTGTAATCACAGTATAAAATAGAACGTACATCTTCGTATAACAAATAATAATCACTATAATACTACATTATTTCCACGGCTCACAGTCCAAATTTCAAAACTCATCACTTACTCAAAACACAAGAAATTCATCACTCCGCCTAAACAATGTCGAGGCAAAACCTATCGCCTTGAGAAAAAGAGAGAAAGAGAGAGAAAATGTTTGAATCTAAAAGGCTTTCGTCCCGATTATTAAACAAATATTACTTCCCCTCTGCTCACCCACCCGCACCGATATTTCATTCGCATTCAAATAGAGTACGAGCATGCTCACTTGCTATGACATCTTTCAAATGAATAGAATCGACATCCGAAAATGTGTGCCACAAGCACCGTGGCGAAGTCAAGCGCTCTCGCGTACAACTGAGAGAGAGAGACAGAAAATCGCGAATCGCAAAATTCCCCGATAAATGGGGAATCATTTTTCGGCGCATATGCGGGCGCTGTACGCTTGGAATCGCCAATAAGTAAGGTATTTTTGGAATAAAATGAAATCCCGTTAAAAAAGCCAAGCTGTAGGGTTGGATAGCGTAGCGCGTATGGAAGAGAGAGAGAGTGAGTATGGATTTTATATGAAAAAAGTTTAGATATTGCGATTCGCTGCGCTGAATGAGAGGAAGAGTAGAGAGGGGGATTGCGGTCGCGCCTGTGCAAGCGCGACGCGCAAGGTGGCGCGAATTTTTTGTCCTCAGTGATTATAGTGGATTTTCGATTTTACGCTAAAGTTTTTGTAGGGATGGGAGAATGAGGCATGCGCTTTAGTGAAATTATTTTCGAGCGTGTAGTGTTTTATTAATATGGTGGAAATATTTGCTTTGAAAGATTTTAATAAGATAATTTGGTAATTGAAGCAATGATGTTGGAAACAGATTATAATCATGTAGTTATATCTATAGATAGAATTAATAATATCGGGAATTTCAAACACTTTCTCTAATATCGTAAATTAACATTCTATACGTCACTTACATGATTGACCAATTTCATTTAAATTAATGAATTACATTGCGACAAACTCGAAATCACTTGAAATCTAAACGTCATTGGAATTTCGCATGTAAATTATGTTTATTCACTGTATACTGAAACCTTTCAGTGTTAATTCCTATTATTAAATCTATCAGCTAATGACATAATAAATTCATTAACATTCTAGCAAATCTAATATTTTCAAATACTTGACGTTTTTATACTAGTTATAAGATGTTCTTATAGTCAAATATATATCTGTATCAATAAGTTCTTAGGGGTTGGAATAAATTTTGGAGAAACTCGTACAGAAAAGTACTGCAACCATGCAATGTCAAAATAATAACAGTATATTATTTTTATTTATTTTTATAGTCTATCAATCACTTGTGACTTCAATTTGTGGTGGGTTCATGTAAGGTTACCGGTTGTCCATTCTTCTATCAATCTGACTAACGTATTATGGATTACAATCATTTCAATCAATTGTATACATTTATCGTAAAGTTGTCTTGTTTTTATATTTATCTCTATCAGTTCGATAAAACAGTTCTGAAGATATAATCCATTAAAACAATATAATAGATATGTTAATTATGATATAACTATGAGAAAGATACTGATTTCCCTAGAGCACTTGAAAGTTTACTATAAGTCTTTGAAAGCGGCAAAATTATAATAATTAAATTTCGATGAATCGTCTTTCATACTAATCACCCTCATAAAATCAAAGTTACGAGTTAATGAATTAAAGCTATGTTTTGATCATCTATGATCTATAATTCGTTACTTATATTTTTAATGAAAAAAGATTTTATAAGGCCATTTTATTTTGGATAATGACACCTAACGATGAATACGTGAATTAATCTTATTAGTGTCTAATCGCATATAACAGCCAATAACATAAGGCCTTAACTGTTGATACATTTTTTGACGACGAAACAACATAGAGACTTCAAATAATGGTCAATTTTGGACAATATATTTACAACAATATGATTATTGAATAAAGAAATAAAAACACTCGCGTCATCAAACTATCGCATGGAGCCTCCTGTAGCGCTTTCTTTTAGTCGAGTGATCGACTGAGAGTTCCATAGGTCTGCTTTTTTCATAAATAAATTTTTTTCTTTTTTTCGAAAAATTCTAAGTTTTAACTGGCTAGTATCTTAAAAAATGATAAAAACGGCCATAATTAAGATGTATCTGTTTTTTATCGTTTTACGCGGGTTGCGTAAGAAAGATTCTTCACTCTATAGTCTTAATTCATATATACAATCTCAAAATTACAACAGTCTCTTATATCAAATTCCATATAAAATTATCAATTGACGCACTAACAAACCCACATAACGCTGGAACCTAAAGCCAAATCCCCTTTATCTTTACCTCTGTTACTCACACCGTCATAAAAAAAAATACGACTCTAAACTCCAAACCGGGCTTCTGTCACTCTCTCATACACTCTCGCTTCCCCAATTCGTCCACTGACTCTCGTATTTCGACACGACCAGCTCTCTCTCTCTCTCTCTCTCTCACTCTGTCTCTCGACTACTACTACACGCAGCCTCGCGCTCGATTTACTCCCTGATCGTTCGCACCGTCGAAAACTTCTCCCTCTCGACTATATATACGCGACTGCGTCACGATTGGAATTCGGCTCGCGTGAAAATTCGATTCTCCCTCGACATACACACACATATACACACATGCTCGCGCGCGCACGATATGCAGAACGACGCGCGAGGGCGACGACTATATACTACTCGCTTTCGAGTCTTTAGCGCCGGGATTCCACGCTCGCGCGCATGGAATATATGCGCGCGAGGCGAATAAATAAACATCGTTACGAAGAGTCACCTGCACGCTCGTTCGCTGCGACCGGTTATCTCTATCGCGTGCGCGCATGCATGCAAGAAAGAGACGACGACGACACGAGGACGAAAATCGGATGGTATGATACGAAATAAAGGCGAGAAAGAGAGGGAGAAAGAGAGAGAGAGGGAGTAAGAGAGAGATATTGGGCTGACAAGTGCAATATTTGCTCTCACCGCGGACCCGTTCGTCCCCTCTATATATACATACACATGTATGTATGTGTGTGTGTGTACACGTATGCGGTAGCGAGAGAGAAGATCACGAGTTTAGTTTGGAGCTCAGAGAGTGTGCATTTGTGTGTATGTTTGCAGTCGCTCGCTAATTATCGACAGATCGTTAGCTCGTTAACTTTCTCTCTTTCTCTCTCTCACTCGATTGCTATACTATACACGTCGTCGTCAGCAACCGCTATACTATACTTCACTCCTTTCCTCGCGCGCTTTGTCACGCGCTGGAATTTTGATAAGTGTATATATACAGTACCTCGTGAGTTGTTGCACAGTTGCGCTTCTTATATATCGAAGTATATATCGGAGAAGAGTATAGGGAAGGGTAAAAAAGAAGAAGTATTTTCCCTCGGCGTGTTTCGTGAAAGTTACGAGAGTTTCCTAACACTTTCGATGTGCGCGTGCTAAAAGTCATGCGCGCGCGACAATTGTACTTTCCCATTCGATTTCTATTACCATACGACACGTCTTTGCAGTTAGGCGCGACTCGAGCGAGGTATTTCCTGGAGAAGGGACTTTTTTAACGTTTTGTTTTTTTTTGTTTTTTTTTGCTTTTTTTATTTCGATGCGAGAGAGTTTCTTTCGCGCGTATAATGAGGCTCTTGAGATAGAGAGAGAGAAGGGGAAAGGTAAGGAGAAGGAATAAGGAGTAACGCGGTAATGGGGGGAAAAGAGATTTTGTCGCGGTCGCGAAGGAGAGGAGAAAATGATGGTTTTGGTTGTTATTTTAATTCGGTAAATGCGATACCCCTTTGCTGATTTCTCCGGCGTTTGTTTTTTTTCTCTTCTTCGTCTTCTTCTTTGGTTTTAATGCTCGTGATTACGTGTAATAGTGGAGAAACTGTGTAAGCTTATAATGATGCACTTATGTGTCGTATTATCTCTGTTAATAACAGAATTGATTTTGTGTATAACGTATTGAAGAAAAGGTGATATTTTTCGTATGAAACAGGAAGAAACTCGTCATTCTAAAAAACTTATTACACGAAATATTCCATTTTTTTTATAACTCATAACTCTTAGTACTTTTTATGCAAAAGCTATGAATATTGCTTCATTCCAATAGTTCTAAAAAAAAAATATATAAATTCAGCCACGCTTTTAATCATTTTTCGTACAAAAATAACTTTTGTCAAACAATTTTTTACGACAAATGAAGCTTTTTCTCATACCTTTTTAAAGCTTACTTACATTTCCACCGAAACCTTTTAAAAGTATGTATACCTTCTATTTGATTTTTTTCTAATCCATGCTGCTATATGGCTTTGTCACTTTCATTATTAAAATAAAAACTTCATATGAAAATACATCTCATTCTTTACTTCAGAATACCTACATATTAAACCACAAAGCCAACAGACTCAATATACCTATAGCGATGTGAAAAGAGAATTTTAAAATAACCAAAATCCCCCTACTCCCTTTCAATAACCGAACACGAATAGCCTCGGGTATTCACAAAAGCATAAGAGTGAGATCGCCGCAATTTCGACTTCCATTACATCTGACATTTTAGCCGAGTTAAACATGTGGGGTGGGCGTGCATGAGCCAAAGTTTCAATAAAATGGAACCTTTTTTTTTCTTGTTAAATGTCAGAGAGTTCCGATATTTTTGCGCGTAGACCGACACTGCTCTCGAACATTTTATGCAGGTATTCTGGACCAATGGTTACGTGAATTGCGCTGTGAGCAATGGTGTGCGCATGTGTGTATGTGTGTTCTTTTGTGGAAACGGCAGCTCGACTACCGTTCGAACCTTGTAACAGATTCTCATTTTTATTCATAATCTTTATTTTTCCAGTTAACGCTGTTACTCTAATACGAATCTTTGAGTAGACAAGTTCATTACACGTGTATTCGACAAATTCATATTTCAGAAATCTTAACTAGTTGTTTTAAAAAATTTGAAGAACCTCGTTCTTTTGTGTCAAATTTCAACGAGAATTGACAAATAACCGTGAAAACGCATTCTCGTAAAACAGCATCGCGAATTTCTGAAATCTAATCGTTTTCCCTTGATCACGACGATTATTTATTTTTCAATGACAATTTTAATATTCGTATGGAAATCGAGGCGACGACACTCGAATAATAAAGCGCGCATGTATATATAAAAGAATCGAGACTCGCGGATTATTTGGAAAAGAAAAAAAAACAGAATATTATACGGCTGCACGATTGTTTAATTGAATCATCGCAATATCTATATGCGAACAAAATTTTAAACTCCTCGCTTTTACGGCACTGGCAATGATTTTCAACGCGCCACTTATAAGTGGGAACCAACGTCAAAATATTCATTTAAATAAACATAATAATTTGGTTTATTAGCAAAAAAGGTCATCATTTTTATTTAATTTTTATTTGTTATTCGAGCTTCGAAAGGTTGTACAAAGAGGAGCGTTTTTATTGCGTAATAAAATGTGATATGATTACTTGCATTTATAGCTCTTTATACCGCTTTCATTCATTTCAACAATATGTTATAACGACCGCATGAAATATTTGTTAATGCATTTATCATAATTTGTTTAGTCGTTAACATGAGTCTGATAAATGTCGTAAAATCGAGTTCTATAAAGATTTTAATAAAATATATCGCCAGAGTACCGCAATATCAGATTATATACGATTAAATAAAGAAATAGAAAGAATTTTCAAATAATAAAATGAAAAAGACAGTCTGTATCTGTTTAAAATGAAAAAAATATAGGTAGTTATTTATAATGTGAAGGAATAGCATGCTATGCAACAACAGGGCACAATAATGCAATTCTTATTAAAAAACACATAAAATAAAATCATAAATTTAATAGGAAGGAAAGTGAAATTTAAAAAAATCGTATGATAGTACATTATGACACTGGTGTGGATGGTGATTATTTAGCATGAGACTCGCTTCGCTTGTGCAAAAAGTCCAATGCGGTAAAAATCACCTTACACACGAGTTTCATACAGTATTGTATACCACGAGAGCTTAAAAATCATAATCAAAATTGCAATTTTTAGATTAAAATGGAATAAATATAATTTTTGTTTTGTTTATTAGGTTTATTAGATGGTTGTTATATATTATATATTACAACAAAGAAAAACTTTTAAAATGATATCATAAAAAATGGAAAAATAATCAGTCGAAAAGAGATTTTCTTTTAATCAAAATTTGCAATTTTTTTCGAGCATTAGCTCATATTATAATTTTAAAAAATTCTTTGAAATGGAAAAATGTAAAATGCTTTTACGCCGTGGGATTTAAAACTACAGTTACAAGCGTAAACGCATGATATTGTCGCATCGAGCGATTTAATGGTTTATGCAGCAAACAACAATGCAACCTTCAGCCGACTTGACTACCATACGTCATATTCTTCGGTATGACATACGGATTGAGTTGCTCTAGGCGTTCGTACGGTCGCGTGATGTGGAGTATGAATTGAATAAAATACCGAATTTTGCTGATTAAGTAAAAAATGTTAAACATAAAAAAGTCGATGGCGGCTATGCCCATGGAGAGGAACGACATGTTGAAGTGTCGATTAGAAAATACGATATGTTCTAGGAGGTAATACAATTTTGGCCTCTATACGTAATATGGCATATAAATTAATTTATTTCAGTGGTAAGTCATTCCACTAGTGGGAAGTTCGCGTCCATCTAGTGGTTGGTGTGAAAACAACGAAGATGTGTCGATGATTCAAATTACAGTTATTGATATTAATTTTTTAGAGTGAATCTATAATAAACTCTTTATTCTGAAGCTCATGAACAAATTGTAAAAATGTTAGAGGCTCATGTAAATTTTAGAAATATTTTTAAACAAAAGATTAAAATTTAAGAAACCTATCAAAATTGAAATATCAAAATGAACTTATTTGTTTTCTCCTCGGTACTATTTAGTAAGTTCATCGGAAAGATGTAAACAAATCTTCCTCTGTACATTGACATAGAGAATCATTGCTTCAATCGTCGCCTTAAAATAACATTTAGTTAATCATCAGTTTTGTAACCTTTAAAAGGTTTAATAACGAACTAACACGAAACTATACACATACATTCGCGTGCATACACACACGTAAGCAATAATAAAATAATTTCCTTCCTCTAAAATTTATATTTCCCAAAAATTGAAATATTTATAAAAATAACATATGACAAAGAACCCATTAGACGTTAACACTCCCCATTTAGCAAACTCACTTATATACAGAGCCTAATAAACCAATTAAATCAAAGTCTATCTCCCGTCAACTTCGCCATGTACTTCCGCACATCCCTTCGTATATATAACAACATTATGATTACCCCTCCGCCCATCATCCAAGCACGCACGATCACGTATATACCTATGCATATGCACGCACACGTCCACCGAAGGTCAAACTCTCTCACCATATCTCTCTCTCTCTCTCTCTCTCTCTCTCTCTCTCTCTTTCTCTCTCTCTCTCTCTCTCCCCTCACGACCCACTTCCGCGACCATCACTTAGTCTCTCTGCTGTTCATCCTGTCCTCTCTCTCTCCCCCTCTCACTTCTCTCCTCCCTGATATTCGCATTCGATCACGAAACACGACTGCCGCGATCATCCGAAATTCAATGGCCGCGCGCGCGCACCTGCATGCGTATACGCGCTATTCCTATAGTATACCAACCGCCCCCGTATACCGCCTAATTAATAATAAAAGAGATCAGTGGACAATAGCTATTACTACCACTACTACCGCCTGGTTCTCTCCTATATTTGGCATCTGCGCTGCGTTTCGACGTACCACCTGGTGCGTATATATATACAGACGCGCAAATTGCCATCGCTGCTGCTCGGCCCCTGCCCATCATCATCGGGGAAACACGATCTTCCGTTTTGTCTGCGTTCGCGTGCGTATATATACAGAAGTAAATAGTGTATACAAGGGGAGAAGAGAGAGAGAGAGAGAGAGAGAGAGAGGGGGTATATAGTGGTATTGTCACGGCTCTGTGAGGGGAAAGAGAGAGAGCGAGAGAGAGTAGACCAAAATAGAGAGTAGTGTAATTTATGGATGTCGCGAAGAATCGATGTAACGCTGTGCTATATAAGCGGGTATAAGCGTACCGGAAACACATATATAGGGACGTACACGCACAACGTGGTGAATCTTGTAGGAAGAAAGATGCGGCGAGAAAGAGTAGACGCGCGATCAAACTGCCGTAAAAGTGCCGAAATTAAGCTGGGATTTATTGTCGTAATGGAGAGAGGAGGGCAAATAAAGGGCCTGGCAAAGCGATTTCACGCCGGGGGTTTCAATGATTGGGTGAATGATGATGGTCTTTTGGGGAGAGAGATGCGGCTTGGCAATACGTACGCGTATGGTGCTGTTTAGGAGAATGTTCTACAAATGGAACATTCGACATTTTTAAGAGTTTCAACGGTTCCGTCAGTTTATTACCGATTGTGGTCGGATAACAGAAGACGTGTATATGGCTTGGAGAACGTATACTAAACCAAGAATATAAATCGTTGGCAATTTAATTAGCAGATAATCTGACGTATTTACTGCTATAATTGTATTTAAAAAAGAAAAGAATCAGAAAAATAAAATAAGTATTGATTGCCTGGTAGAAATTCGTCTATCGCGAAATGGCCAGAATCCTAGTAAATGGGTAGGAATAATGGACAGTTAATCGCCTGCGATGAAACGCTTTTTCACCTATGACCTCAAATATATATATAACCACATAATCTCAAAATTTTCTTTTTAATTTTTCTAACAAATTTGACATTAAATTGGATAATATCCAACTTTAACTGATAGCTTACTAAAATATAAACAATATATGAAGGTCAAAAAAGCATTTACTATAGCCCTTTCATAGATATTTCGAAAAATATCTTTACTGTCATTATTTTCTGACTCTCTCACTCTTCTCCATTAAACAAAGCTTTTACTGGACATTTATTCACTAAAAAACTAACCAACTCTAAAACCTCTTAAATAGATAAGAATTAGCTTGTGCCAATCTTCGATAACCTCATTCTATTTTTCAATCTATTAAATGTTCGAATATTGGGAGACAAAGCGTTTCATCAGAGGCCAAAAACTAGATAAGCGAAATGATTATTTTATGTCCATTCCCTAATTTAAATGACCATTTAATAGGCAGAAAGTATTTTGGATTTTCATCAGGGTTTCGAACAATGAGAGAAGCGTAAAATCAAAATCTCATTTGTTATATTAAATCAGAAACAAACATATCCATATTTGTAGACATATTTGAATACAACTATAATAATACTACCAAATTGATAACTTAAGAATATTAATTAAATTAGTTATTTTAAGCCCATGTAAACTTTGCGCTAACAGTTACATTCATTTGAAATGAATTTCTCGTACTCGTTTCAAAATATAGTATCTTAGTCATCTCGATCTGAATAATTGTTGTTTCCTCAGAGAAGAATAGAAGCTTTGTAAGTGCACAAAAACTTTTATGACATACAATGATAAAAATATGTTTTGTAATAAATAAATTTTTAACAGTTCAATTTTAAGTTATTACCTAATTGTATTTATACGTTATTAATAAGAATATAAATTATTATGAGGTAATAAATAACGAAAGTAGGGTTTAGTGTATTCAATCTTTTATCAATAATTGAAATAACATATGTTTTTCATTCAATTTCATTAATTCCGTGAAAGTATTTCTTTCATACTTCATGGGTATAGTGTTATTAATATTTAAATATTTGAATAAGTTTTTTAATATTAGTTAAAAATTGTATCAATAAATATGTTGATTTCTTATTTATTATCTACATATAGACATATTAATGTAATAAAATAAATTATTGACATCAAATTTTACTTCTAGCATTACCATTTTAATAAAAATTTTCAAGTATTTTACAGTGCAAATTGAAAAGCAATTTAAATTCTATTTCATTTTCTTTACGAGACCAACCACACAAACGGTTATTCAGTTCCGTAATAATACACTTTTTTTTGCCTTTTAATACAGAGAATCTCTCGTTACTTAAAGCTAAAACAAAAGTATAAAGATTCATCTCTGCGTTGCAAAAAATCACGACGATACTCCACATCTAATTACAACGCAGCTTGCCGCAGTAAGCGCATAATTGGTGCCGCATGTGCCACGCGCGCACGCTCCCACAGAGATCCACCATTGCAGTTATATACATCGTTACAACCGCGAATGAATGAAATGAAACATTATACGGAATAAGGTAAGAAGGACGCGTGTATTATATATATATATATATATATAT
>JAYJLV010041300.1:0-23150 GCA_036873485.1 Torymus texanus
ATTATATATGGTACAATCGGCACATATATGCGCGTATATATATATATATATATATGTCATTACACGTTCAGCTCTATGTGTGTATGTATCTGTGTGTATATGTGACTTGAAGCATCGCCACGATACTCGCTCTCATTTTACGTATATATGTATGTAATTTTCGATACGATGATGAAATATATATATATATATAGAAAAAAGGCGAGCGAGCAATCGAGCTCTTTGCGATACGTCTTAAGCTATCTTTGGTCCTCTAGCCGTTATGAAACTTTTGCCCGACAATTGAAAATTTTGCGGTTAAAGTCATCACCTGATATACAATTTTTTTTTTCCATTAGATATTTTAGATAAGTTTTTTTTTTTATTTAGATTTAGATTATTGCCGAATCTTTGTTTCACGTACACGTAATGAAGCGACCGGATGAGTTTTTAATTCTCCAATTTCTGAATTAATAAATAGTGTAATTGATCGTTATGGTTTTTTTTTTTTTTTGAAGGAAAATTTTAGGAGACAAGGTGAGTATTAAAAACCCATTCGATCGATAATAAAATTTTACAGCTATACTTCACTGCACACGTGAACGTGAAAATTCCTGTGGTTATAATGCAACAATTGCAATAACGCGCGTGCGCATATAAAACAAGAAGAAAAACAAATGTACATATAATATTGCCCTATTACACTTCGTTCGTATATATGACAAATCAAGCGCACGATCCTTCGAAATTACGGACGGCTTTGGCTTCGACGGACTATGACACGTAATGAGAAATCCTAATATATATACTTTATATGTACAAGCTGTATATATTGCTATCCAGAGATTACACAATAACGCTATGCGTCATTCATTGTTTATTTTCGTATTTTTTCTCCATCAATATAATACATAACACACCTGTGTGGATATATATTAACAAAACCTACTCTCACCTTTCCTCCCTCTTGTAGCCATAATTTTCTGTATAAGTGCACTTCATCAAAAACAGCCTTCGCGTTCGAATTTCGAATAAGATAAATATGTAAAAATATGACTTTGATATGTAAATATTATACTTCGTTCCAAGGCAACTGCGTTAAAAAACAAAAATAAAAAAAAAATTATGACTACAAAAAAACATCTCTATTTTCCTCGCTCTCACTCAACATTCAATAACTTTTCATTCACCGGTAAACGTCAATTATTTTCCCCCCTTTCGAACTTAAAATCCAACAATACTATATCCCTCATATCTAAACTCGAAATTTTCAACGCTTATTCACAACTTTTTGATACATGTTATATATATATACTCAATTTTTTTTTTCTTTTCTTTATACACTCTATACTTTATACAGTATATAAGGCACTCCAAGGCCATATAGAAGATGATTCCCCCCCGTTAACCATCTATACATACCCGAATTTCACTTCACTACGATATATATATACGACACGCGCGCTTAGAGGGGGAAAAAGGCCGTTTTTCCTTGCCGACGCGCGCGCGCGCGCAGAGAGAAAGATCGGTATCTTGCCAACAGGTGCCAGGCGCGCACGCGCCTATTCCGGCGCCGACAAGCCGCTCACGTGCTGCGGTGAGTGAGATAGATATAGAAAGAGAGAGAGAGAGAGAGAGAGAGAAACGAGTGATGTGCCTTCCGAGAAAACTCTCGACACACACGCGCTTTTCCGATTCGAATAGTTTTCCCAACTGTTGCTCTCCTCTCTCTATTTCACTTCGCCTCTCTAAGAGTATATCACCTCTCTCCCTTTATCTCTCACCTATACACATATATGTAAACATATATATATTTCTTATCACCATCATTTAGTTCAACTGTTACTCGTCACTGGGCTCTGGTACGTGTCAACGTCCATGTTGTTGTTACTACCAGCATTAGCGTTACCCGTTGGTGGCACTTTGAGTGATCGGTAATCCAGAGCTGGTGCATTTGGATGCTGGCTTTCCCGGTGACGACGTAGATCGACTTTACGTTGGAATGCTTTCTCGCAGAGACCACACTGGAAGGGTTTGTAGCCGGTGTGCTTACGCATATGTGTTATCAGGTTGCTGCTCTGTGAGAAGGCTTTGCTACATACCACACATTTGTGTGGTTTCTCGCCTGTTGAACAGAGAAGAAAAGGGAAAAGGTTATGTAAGGTTAGATTTTTGTATATATATATATATATGTAAAGTTGCCTTTTTATGTTTATTATTAATGAGTCCTCGAAAAAGCTGAGCAATTATATATAGAGTATATATAAAGTGACATATGTAACATGTTGTTGTTTATATATATTATGGTGTCGTGATGTACTTTATTACTCAATCCAAATAAAAGATTGATATAACGAGGTGCGCTTCAACTCGACTACCGTTAGCGATTGATCAAGTTCTATATAGAGATACTCATCGTAATTACCGCCTACACAATATACACAACGTATTACGAAAATCTTGACATACACGCCGCACGCGCGTGCAATTAACCATCAACCCCTAATAGTATATACCCCCGAAAAAAAAAAGAAAAATCGAGGGTTGTCAAGTAGGTATATATACATGTGTTTGCTACGGCAAACAATCTTATCTAATATGTGACTTCCCTATATTTGTTGATTTGGAGGATCAAGCGGGGTTTCGTTGTGTATACATGTGTATATATAATTTTCCTGTCCGTCGCGTGGCGCGTCGATTAAAGATATACTTATATACGCCGTCGATTTGTCACGATGCGTTGCGATAATATAGGAAGAGGGGAGGATCCAAGGTTAGCCAAACGCAGCTGTATAAATTGCGCGAATCGTGTGTTTGTAGCTTTTCCACGGTAAATTTCTTTTTTTTTTTAATATATGCATAATTGGCGGAAACAGATGAGAGACAAAAGATGTATAGCTACAGCGCGATGCGATCATCGAGTTCTACTCTTTGTCTTATGCAAATATATATCTAGAGCGAATAGTTGCGTATACATGTGTATGTCGATTAATCGCATTCACGATATTCACACTGAGACTTACTATATACAAAAGATATGATTCACCTTAGCAACAACTGCACCCATCATAATGCGTCTGGAAAATTCAACCTGCTCCGTTACTCCGAAAAACACTTTGGAGCAGGTCAGGGATTTAAAGGGAGCAGAGCAGGTGCATACATATACGCGTGTGCTTCTTCTTTTCGGTGTGTGTATATATATATAGGTGTGTATATCGATCCATCTCGCACCTCATTACCTCGCGCTTTTCCTGTAACACCCGACCGACGGACGAACGGACAGACGTACGGGGACTACCTGACTCTCGACAAATATTTGTCCAGGCGCCAACGACGGCTCTATAAGTCGAGAGAGAGGTTTAGGGAGCTGCTTTCGAGGTAATTGAGCGAATTACAGGGATATATAAGGGTGATGTGGTTCCAGGTAAAATATTATCCGATTTTATTTATAAGGAGTTAATTGTTTATATACCTATACGTTAATATATAACCAACGATTTTTAGGATACAATTTCTAGAAAATCTTATATAATCCCGTTACCCTCTAACATTTATATGTTCTTAGCTCGTACTATTTCCGCAGAAAATACAAGGAAATGGGTTGCGCGCACGAACAGGAAAATTCGTGAAATCTTGATGATTTCCCGTCTTTTTATACATACACTTTTGCTCGGCTCTCTCGATACCTCACCGCTCTAACCTGCAATTTCATTCGTGCGCACTCGTACATTATCATCACGTACACACCGAGAGAGAAAGAGATAGGGGTAGTTCGGGGGAAAAATTATTGCGCTGCGCGGGTATGGGAAAAGGGTAGAGAGAAAATCAATTTAGCATCGGAAAGTATTTTATGCATAAACTTATAGCCCTCCAAGTACGCAGCGTCGGATATCTAATTCCAATGCACGTGGTTTATTATTTACAGAGTGGGGAGCGTGTGCGAGTAAGAGAGACAGAGAGAAAGAGAGAAAGAGAGAGAGAGAGAAAGGGAGAGAATTACGGAAAAAGAGTTTGATCGTCCTCGTCGTCGTCGTCGTGTGGTGAATGGGCGAAAGAGTATTATATTTATGGATACTCCGGAAAACTTGGAGTTTTTTTATTAGTCATGTGTATTTATGTTGTAATTTATTTACTGTTTTGGTATGAAAGTGAAAATAAATTGTATATAAATGTAACGTTTTATGCGCGTACTCAGAAGATAGGGCGATACTTTGATTTGAGCGTATAACCTACTTGTCCGTGATGATAAATGTGGTGTATATATATATAAGCATACTTATATCATTTTTGTTATATCAATTTGACACGCGAAATTTTCTAAAACTGATATCTATATATTTAATAATTTTTATTATGGAAGGTCAACGTTAACTTACGTATTCGCTTGTATAAACGATCATAAATGCAAACATATTTATTAACTATTAAATAATTATTACGTCTGATGAAATCGGCCAGCTTTGCTTTAGTTTTGCTTTGTTTTTACTGCGTCTTATCGTAAAAAAGCGCAGCATGCGGGTATAGACGCGTGTACGCGCTCGCGGTTATCGTACACAGCCAAACTATAAATTACAACATCAACGTTGACGACGACGCAGCGTCTGCTACTTCGCATAAAAAAAAAATTAAAAACGCAAAAACAGTACGTAATAACACAAAATCACGAATTATAAATTTACTCTCACGACCGATTAATTATATCCCGTCAATCGAACAACAAAATAAGCGACATTCCGAACAATTACGCAGCTTGAAATATACATACATATATTAGCTTAATTACCTTACTTAGTCTTAAAAATAATCGAAATCTTATTGTCGCTCAACGCACATATTGTTGCATGGTTTTGTAATACAAGCATGGTAATAATTAAGCGCTTTATCGTTATCGGACCGGTACGATGATGATGCCCTTCGTGCGTTTACGTAACGCTATATATATATAATCGCGGCGCATCGCCCGTTTATGTATATATACGTTACAATAAGCGCAGCGAGTGCAACAATATATCCTTGTACCGAAACTGGTTGTCTAAAGTGGAGGGGTAACCTCGTTACCAGCTCGCTTTACTGGGAAATCTCACAATACCTACTACATAAAACTATACTCTACACTATTATTTTTTTTGTTAAACGTAGTTATATATTTATTTATACTCGAAAATCCTAAACCTACAAACCAATCCCCCTCTACCTAATCTTAAACCTTCCCACAGCACGACGATTACAAAGAATAAAATTCCCATATCGATCATCATCGTCACTCTCTGTGTACACCCACGTTCCCGGTGTCTCCCTTTCTTAATGACACGAGCCGCTATATACCTTTTTAGTATATATAAACTACTATATAGGGTGAACCGAGCGCGCGCTTTTTTCGAATTTAATTAGCGCGCGCACGCATAGCCGGCACGTGGCTTACCGGAAGTCCCCTTTTTCTCATCCTTCCCGTATATGTATATACATGTGTATATATGTATATAAAAAAGAAACGTAAGCGCGTCTAACACGCGCGTGAGAACGATTCTGGGATTCTCAAATATTTGTCGCGCGCGTACTATTATGTGGGTGATTCAGAACGTCGTTCGCGGTGGTAGAATCTTTTTCTTTTTTTTTTGCACGCGTGGTGTTGGGTTTCATGTGTGGGTGTGATTAGGATGACGATTATCGATCGTTTTATTATACGAGTTATGGATTCATTTGGTTGTGTAATTCTTTTATTTTCGTTCTGCTGTGTAAAGTAAAGGTACAGTAATATGGTTACTATAAAATCTTAATCAATTCAATGTATACTTTACGATCTTTTTAAATTTCAAATAAGTCAATGGAAATATCCCCGACGTATATACTTATATCTATTCACCTACAACGAAGTGATATTCTGCAAACCTCTACATATACTTATCAAAACATCCAACCGCTCTTCTATAATAAAAACTTCTTGCGGAATTTCCGTGCGATTTCCGCAGAACCTTTCAATTTTCACATTTGTCTTTCAATTATGTCCTCACCCACCGTCATATCTGTACTGGGAATTTCTTTCCGACTTACCAGGACTATAAGTGTATATATATAACATAAGCGCGTATAATATATATACATACTCGGACAATTATTTTCCTCGCGTTCGTTTATTTATAAATGCGTGCGCCTGTGCGTCTCTCCCTTTATTGTACAATTCCATGGCAGTAAAATTACCCGCGAGACGCCAAGTAGCGTTTAGACTCATTTGTCATTCTTTGACATTATACATACACGTACAAGCGTATATATATACATCAAGTTATATCTATAAGCAAGAGAAATTCTCGTACGCAACGCTTCTAACCCCTTTCGCAAAGTTTGTCAAAGTATGCGATATGTGTATATATATAACAACGTTTATGAAGTAAAAAAAAAAAAAAAATTGTAGCTTTGATGTTGTTGTGGGTTTTGCGGTGCTGTATAGTTTATCGTCGAAATTTTTTCGTATATATTCTTTGCCGGTTAGAAAATACCACAACTGAATGCTTGAAGAACGGATAAATAATACGCATTTTCATACTCCTCTGTGCGTATATGTACATTGTTTCGTTTGATTGCAGAGCGGGAAGAAAAGCATCGCGTGCTTTACTATTAAATAATACTTTGCAATTTCGTGTATATGTATATCTAACTTGGATTGTAATAACCACCCATTAAACTACACAAAACTACGTTTCTCCCCTCTTCCTTCCCTTATATAATATACATTTACATTAAACGATCCTATCGGCAAATTCGACATTTCCGAAATACAACAAAGCAAATTTCACGCTTATAAACCGACACGCCGTGCATATACATATAAATCTGCAATCCACGAGCTGCGCTTACGTTAAAGACGTTTATAAACCCCACACGTGCGCCTAACAAATGAGTTTTTATCTACAATCTTCGCACCTACAATCTTATATATATATATATATATATATATATGTATATATATATATATATATATTATACACTTTCCTACAGTAGCAGTGCGTTCCGGTCGGTTTCTCGGGTGCACGCGCGTAATTGTAAGTTTCTGTAAGTGCGAAGTCGCACCCTACAATCTTAAATTAGTATTTTAATCTTCTTTGTATCTTTGAGATCTACATATTCACTGTAAATTACTTGTAAGGTATTCTTCTCGGATATAACATATAGTTCACGTTTAATAAGTGATAGGACGCTATTAGTGTATACTGACGCACGTACATCGTATACTAAAAGTCGCTCGATCATCAATAATGCCGATCGTTTCACTGTTAAAGAAAAAATGAGGTGTAGCTATAAGGTCTTAAGAGAAAGAAAAGAAAAGAAACGCGGACGGAAGGAATCGCATCGCGAAATCAATCGAGCGCGCGAGTATATAACGCTTGGGTAAGCGGATGTGCGCAAGCCTTTCGACCAGTGTATATATAAGAAACAATAGCCAACGAATATATAATAACCTTTGCATACATATATATTTTTACAAAAAAAAAGAAAGAATCGCTACATTATTTCTTTATTATAACAAAAAAAGGTGCATGCTCAGCTTTTTCTCGAATTATCAAAGACAAAAATATATAATATATGAAGAAATGAATTAGCACTTACCGGTATGGATATAAGTGTGTTTCTTCATATCGGACTTCTGATGGAACCTCTTGCCACAATACTGGCATGGATAAGGTCTCGTGTCCGAATGTATCAGCAGATGAGTACTCAGAGTACTCGACCGCTTGAACGCCTTGCCGCATTGCTTACACTGCGAACAAGCGTAAAGAAAATTCTCCGTTTATTAAATGCCATCATCGTCGTCGTCATTCGTATTCCGATATATCCCCTCGTTTTCTCTCTCTCTCTCACTCGAGCCGTTATATACGTATATATATATATGGCGATCAAAGGAATAGTATATATACATATATATATCAACACATAAGACCGCGGTATATAGCATTTGCAATTGCGCGTTATTCTTTGCCGTTGGCGCCAGACGCTACCGACAATAGGCTGGTAAAGTGAAAAAAAAAGAAGGACAAAAGGAGGAGGGTGTACTGTATATGTGTGTGTGCTACCTGCATGTCTATGCGCAGGCGGCGGCGGCGGCAGTGTCGGTTGTCGGGAAATATAGGCACGAGCGCAGCTGCGCGTGCGAACGTGAGCAAGACTTCGAAGTAGGCAGAGATGTGGATAGGGGAAAGGATGATGAGTTGAGAAGTAGGTGTTTGTAAGTATGATTAGAATATCGTATATATATAGTGATAAACGCGAATGTGTATATATATATTGTTGGATTTGAAATGTTAAAAATGTATAATAAAATGTTATAAGAGAATTTACGTCTATAAAATCGAGGGACAAATTACGTCGTGTAGTATACCTATATAGGCAATTATCTTCGTACATGTATGTAGGGTCGCCTTATTCGTTTATTTTTTCGCCAAACATTTGCACAAAGTAAAAGTTTCCTGATCTAAAAGGGGCGACAGGTGTCATTAGTTCGCGGGCGCTTTACGAGCTCGTAAAAATCTTCGATTTTCGTCGTGCTTTATGATCGCTAGTGGATAGGTGCGTATATGTATATGTATATATATATATATACCTGCATGTATGCGCGTTCGATTTTTATGTGCTGGCACTCTCTATATACTATATACCGCTACCCGTCGCTTGTATGTGATTTTACAGTCTCGTGGTAGTATCCAGGATTCATAGAGAGGGTGTATGTGTATGCACAGTTCGCATTTATTTTTCATTGCTTAGCTCGAGTGGTTAATTTCTATAATATACGTGTGGTATGTATATAAACTATTGGGTTTTTTTTTTTCGTTAAAAAAATATCAAATTTAACTTTTCTATATAGATATTTTCGAAAAAAAAAAATCGAACCTATTCGTGTGTATATACTTTTGAAACGTATATGTTAGGTGAAATAATCACACATCGACCAAAGTGACACGGCGACGACTATTTTCGCGGGGGCCAAATCGGCGCTCGTGCAAGAGATTCAACGACAAGATATAACGCTTTCCTCGAAAGCTCGAAGCGCAGTTTTGCTTGTCTATCGGTGAGAATCTAGGCTGTGCCGACAGTCTGTGTGTCGTCCCTTGGGACGTCGTTTTCTTGGTGGCCTTTTTTTTTCGTCGGAGGCTTTTGAAGCGACGCCAATCGATCGCGGTTTAGCCTGTGTATATGTGTGTATGTGTTTGCATGGGTTACGCGGAGATGGAATTATAACTTTTTTTTTTTTATTTTTCGGGAACCGTATATTTTTAATGTTTATATTTATCGATAACGAACTAAACTTTCCCTTATAATAAATACAAAAGATCGTTATGAAACTCACCTGGAACGTACGCTCAGTTGACGGCGGTGTCAATGGCGAATGGTGAACGGGTCTGGCAGCCATTACAGGGCTTTCGGTACCAAGTCGAGTTGGTGACGAGCCATGAGTCGAAGGCGACCGTCGGTGATGTGCTGTTGCCGTCGTCGTTGTAGCTGTGATAATGGTTGTCTCTCGAGCTTCGCGTTCGCATACTGAGCCTGGCGACCAGATCTCACTTTTACGACCGGTTGCGCAGCTCGCCACACTCGAGGAACTGCTGCTATTACTGCTACAGCTCCGGGTGCTGCTTACACTGACTCGCGATGATAAATCACTGGGTTTCGTACTTAGGTTCAGGGGTACTTCTTCCACTGGAATTAGGAAGATAAAAACGAGGGTTCGTTGGTCAGAGAGGGATTTTTCTTTGGTGAAAAAGGGTGAGGCTTGGGTTCGATTGTACGTTGATTTATGCAATGAATTTACAGTTTTTTAAAAGTAATATATCGAGCTTCTGACAAATAAAAATTTTAATATGCAGTTTGAGAACTACAATTCATAATTATAAAAGATTTAAATTTTTTTGTTATCCTTTAAACTAATTTTCTCTTTATCAAATACCTCTACGCACAATCTTTCAAGTCAATTATACATATAAATATAACAAAACATATATACTTACGAAACTTAGCCTTCTCGGGTGTACACCTCCTAGTTGGTGATGCACCACCACCCATCGCAGGACTTGGCGGTCCTGTAGGCATCATCACAGTAGTAGCACCCGGCGTAGGTGGACTACACTCCGAGCCCAATCTTGCAGTTTGCGCAGCAGGGAACCCCGCCGAGTGTGGTAGTAACAGACCCGAAGCAACAGCGTGATGGGCCCACCAGACAGCCGCAACACTTCCGTAACCACCGTACATCATGCTCCTCATATCTGCTGAGCAAAAGTGCACGTGTGATGGTTATTGTGGTGTACAAGCGAAATCTCAGAACGAAGAGAGATCGTTGTTGTTACGGTTGTGTATATGCCGCGGCACGCAAAGAGTGATTCTTTTGTTGGGTATAGTGTATGTATGTATAATATAAAGAGGATGCGGGGTGGTCTGAGGTTTGCTGTTGCGCAAGGTTTTGAATTCACGACAGTATGTATAAATAAAAAAAAAAGAAAACTTTGACTCTCCTCTTTAATTCGAAATCACAAGTATATTATATATTGTACGATAACCTACCTCTAGCAGGCAACGTCGTTGGCAGCCTTTGTAATTCACCGGCGTATCCGGATACAAGACTAAACGCCGAGAGTCTATCGTGCGATTGAGATTGAGGTGATGGTTGTTGATGGCCAAGAACTGTTGTTACAGATTGTGGACCCGTGGATGATGGACTCCAAGGACAGTGCGGATGCACCGATGGACTGCTAGGTGGTGACAGGGTAGCCGGGGGTGATAACGCACCCGCGGGCACGCCGCCGCATTCCAGTTCCGCTTTCATGTGCCAATTGTTCTGGGATACGGTTTCTGTGAGGGATAGAGAAGAAGAGATGGTGTGGGGTTAAGTATGAGGTTATTATGGTGGTGATGAGCGGTTTTTTTTATATAGAAGAGAGGTGACATACTTGATTATAACGATCTTTATATATGTATGTGTAAGAGGTTAATGGAAGTATATAAGTGATTGGTGGGTATGTTATAAGAAATATTGTTGTACTTTAGGATGCGTTATAGTCTTTTATAGTGATGAAGGTAGAATGCGAGGTTTTTGACGTGGAGGTTTTGTAAATATAAAGCTTTTTATACCGATTGATTAATTAATAATTAAAGTTCAATAGAACGTAGTGCTTTTGGTTTCCTCACGCTCAGGTCTATTCAAATCATAAGGAAGTTATTGATTTAGCGATAATCCACGTGTCGCGCGTTCCATAATGAATCGTTGAAAATGTATATATGTATATACCGAGTTCCAATTAAGCTAATAGCGAATAAGAACAATAAAGCACATTTTCAACAGTTCTCAAACAAGTTTATTAATATAGCAGGCGTGTGTAAAGTATAATACGAAACATTCAGTCAATGTTGCATAATCCGATTTACCAGAAATCACTAAAAAAAACTTGTGAATGAACTATAAGCATCGTTATTCATGAAATTTTACACTTAATGAATACTAGTTCAGAAAGAAAAGAGATATCAAACATTGAAAAAAAAAGCCATACATTATAAGCGAACGACTCAATTCGACGACAGAATATCACGATCTCCATTGCGACGCAACGAGGTGCGAAATCGTCAACGCGATCTTCCGCGATAATCATCATATATACATATATAATTAAGGAAATTCTCGGGGCTGAGATAAGCCAAGTGATAGTTCCTACGAAATTCACGTTTTTTTTTTTCGCGACGTGCGTCATAATCTCCCGTGTACACATAAACACACCTGCGCTTACGGGTATTGTGTTTGATCAAGAGTTTAGGCCGATTAATGAGCATCAAGTGTATCAATGAATCGAGTCATTGTGTACCCGACGAGATTTTTGAAAAAAAAAGAAATGTACCAAGGACGTTTGTATTTTATCGTGGCTGCGAAGATCTCACCCTACACGTATATATGTACGAAGAAGTGACGCACGAAGGAGTGAGAGAGAGGAAGAGATATAAATTTTGTGGGATCGATCGTAATTTGAATGATGTTGACTGTTTGTCGGCAAGAAGTCTACGGAGAAAATGTCACTGGTGATAACGCGAGCTGTCGACTTTGCATCCCAATTGTTTTCGTTAATATTTAGTTATGAATATACATTGGAATAATGTAATTTTCAAGTTTGGTAGGTTTACGTCATTCACAGGTTACATATCACACTACTTGTTTATGAAACATTTTAAGAATCTAATAATTTTCTTTTCAACAAATCTAAAAAATTTTGATTTTATTTGAATAATTTAGATACACCTTTTAAAACCTTGCGTTATCATCATTCCATCAACCCATAACTATAACATACGTCTGGCACCTTATCAATCCCATTCAGATTTTCCACCTAAACTCACACGATGCACTTTATTCTTTTTTCCTCATATCACGTATATATACCCTACGCATCGAGACCACCTTGTATATATGATATATAATAGAAGAAGCCACGACTCTGCGTGCCAGTTTTTCAATTGAAATCCCGAAATCTTCCTGAATTATGTATATAATATACCTCACAAGCATACAACTTACGAAACTTACTCGCTTCATATGGGGACCATATGTCGGCGATCGCGAGAAATCAATATTTGTACAGACCGGCTACAACGAACCAACGCAGACGCGTGTCCTTCCGTTCTTTCGCTTAAAAATTCTGATTCCGGCGACCCGCATATATATGTATGGTTCTTATACGTATATACATCCCATCGTATAGTTTCGCGTGTACGTAATTACTTCATTATTCGTGCGATGAGCAAATACACGATTATAATGCGCGCACGGATATATAATATTATAATAATCGCGAGAGGGTTGTGTTGTTACGTCCACGAAAAAAGAGAGAGAGAGAGAGAGTGATTGGGTAAGCACCGGTGGCGGTGGGTTTGTTTTGATCGTCAATTCGTGGATTCAGAATCGATGACGCAAAGAGGCACGTATATATAATTATAATCAAAGAGGGACAGATACACGCTGTCAGAGCGAATTTTTTTTATGTTTAAACACGTGTTTTTGTGTAGACGCAGATTATGTATATACATATCACACATCAGAGATATATTATACCGTAAACCAGAGCGTTGATTTCTTCTTTTTTTTTCTTTTTATTTTTCACGTCAATGATACAGCGGAATGTTTTTTACGTCGTGTATATAATATACACGCACGTCCGGAGCTAAGGGAATATTTTTTGTTTGTTTTGTCTTTACTTGAACACTCGCGGCTGTATGATTTTAGCAATTAAGTATAAACCGATAAGCGCGCAGATTTCGAAAGATTCCGAGAGACCGATTGATTTGTTTTTCCCGCAGTGCGGTTATATACGCGCAGTAACGACTGATTTATTATACGCGAAGTTTTTGAATGGCGCGCGTTAATCCGTGAGTTGCAGCTTATCGGTGCGATGATTTTGCCGAATAAATCACAAGTAATCGAGGCTGCGTATAATTTTCTTGGAACGTAGTCGCGGTTACTTTTCACACAGCTGATAAAATAGGTATATGGATATGGTATTTGAACAATCCTACCCCTTTGGTATATCTATCGACATGTTTATTTTAATTGTGACAATTTATTGTATGGCGATATAAGTGTTTTGTTTACATCTATGGTTATAGCAACAGGTTGAAGCAATAAATAAAACCGGTGTGTATCTGTGTTATGGTAATGCAATAAAGAATAACTATAAGGTGAATGGCTGTTAAAATGTTATCGTAACTGTACAAGAATCGTTCAATGAAAAAAAAAAAAAAATTCATAAAGTTCTACTGTGTACCGATCTTAAAGCACTTTTACAATATCCACTGTCTCTTCTATAAAAAAAAGAACCGCGATATCCTACTATATCGAATCACAAAGGAAAAGGAAAAAAAAAAGTATAGAAAACACCCTACTTACCACACATGACGTTTCAAGTCAACCGGGGGTATCAACTTAGTATCCTGTCCGACGTGTCATCGAAGCACAACCCTTGACAATGTATATATATATATATATATATATTTATATATCCTCGATGATCGGTGATGTATATAAATCCAACGATGATCAAACAATCCAAATATCACACCAATATTATCTCAATAGTCAATGCAATCGATATATAAATCACAAGTAAACCTCGAAAAGTCTCGACAGCGACAGATAAATCAACAAAAGAAAAAAACAAAAACAAATTGCACGAACTCAACACCACGACTTTATATGTATATATAACTCGTGATGTACGCGCGTATGCGTATATACGATGCAACAGCGAGGAGAGCAGACAACTGACTGAGGATGCGTACGTGAGCGTCCGGTCTCGGCTCCTCGGCCCGACTGACTCTCTCGCGGTACGGGCGCGTGCGGTTTACCTGTTCTCTCTCTCTCTCTCTCTCTCTCTCCTCTCGTCCCTCCACACACTCGCGCACAGGTAGGTAGGTATATATAACGTATATTACACACACGCGAACGCGCCAGCCCCGCTCTTCTTCCCCTTCTCCCTTGGGTATACTCACACACACACATATGCATATATATATATATAGGTGTGTAGAAGAGAGTGAGAGCACCCTGTTTTGGCGTGTATATAAGGTATATATATATATAGAGAGAGACACTGATGCGCCCTATACTATACGCTCCGCCTACACAATGGTAGTGGGGGAGAATAGATCGCGCTGGTCTAGGGTGGAGAGGTAGGAGAAAGAGGAGGAGGTGGGTAGCGATTGGCGGGAGGAGTGCTGGTGGTGGTGGTGATTCGGTGGTGATTAGGTTGAATGAGGGTGTTTATTGAAGTGATGCGCTATAGGGATTTAGGAATGCGGATGATTTCGGGTATGTAGATTGTGCTAACGTATATATATAGCAGAGAGTTTTTTTTTTAGGGATTGAGGAACGGTTGTATCGAGCTGTTGGGAAACTGTTTATGTGAATGATTTTGGAAAAAATATGGTGATGGTTATTTCGATTTCTATATAGAAAATTAATCTAAACGATTACGAAAGAAAGCTTTTTTAATAGCTTCAGACGTTATTTTACTATTAAACATTTATGCAGGTCTGGTTGTGGAAAAATAGAAGTATAGGAAATAAGATGCTCTATTGACACTGCAATGACGCTTTGATTGCTTACAAATTTGATTTATACGATACGTTTTGATTTTAATCTTGCTGAATGTAGGTTTGTCGATTTAGACCTACATTAATCGTTTGAATAACAGCTTTTCAATGATACTACAGACATTATATTTTCATATCTGGAATACCAAGATATAATATATGTTGATAAATAAACAGCAACGTTTCTGTTCAGATTACATCTGGCCCTACTGTCTGTATCTACTTTGTTCAAATCTGTAAAAGTTTTCCAATTGTACCTATATGATTATATACGTCTAGTAATACAATCTGTATAACCTACACCTGTTGTTTCAGATTTTCTTATATACGTGGACGCCTACAAATGACAAAAAATAACCACTAAAAACATTCCATGCGTATATATAATATACAAAAACTTATCATCAGACATTGTTGGTTCAGTGGTATTGCAAGGTTATAATAATCACTATTTTAAGACATTTATTGACATATAAATAATAAAAATGAGAATCCAAAGTAAATCACACGTTCGATATCATGAGCGAGAAATCATCGGAATTATAAATCACCAATTATAGTGTAACTGGATCTAATTACAACAGTGAATCACAGCTGTAAAATTTTATCCGGCACCCTTTATATAAAACTTCATTTATCACTAATATATTTGACCATGAACCACATTTTATTTTTTACAAAATCTTCTAACCGAAAACCATGAAATATTTATTTACATTATATCCACTCATCTTACAAACCTTTTATATTTCTATGCGTATAGCTTGCACCGCAATCGGGAACAGGTGTGATTGCGCGCGGTGCACGGATGCGAATACGATCTAAAATATCTCGAATGACGCGCCGTCTGACGTCGTTTTTTTAGTCATTAGAGTATATAATTATCAAATTTCACTTTCTGATGGGCGAACAAGTGAAAACTCCATCGCTTGTTTGATATTTAAATCAGAGCGGTAATTAATGTTTGCGCTTACGCGCTTTGCGTCTGGTAACAGAGGAATTTTTCGCTAGATTTATGTATATTATATATATGTATATGTCGTGAGGTCGGTCTGTTATGATTTAATTTACTCGTTAGGTGTCATCACGCGCGATGATTTCAATACGCGGAATGCAAATGATTTATCGCGCCTGCGCAGAAAGGGATTTTCCGAGTTGCGATTGTTGTTTTACACGAATATAATGTATAATCAGAATATAAGCTTAATGACCGTATAAGTGATGATGTCGAACGTAAGTAATGTAAAGATTCGAAAATAAGTAGGAAATTTTTTATAAGGACATTGTAATCGGTACGTGATTAATGGTTCATGAAATTTTGCGACAATTCATTGATTATATGTGTTTGTATTTTGATCTTGCTTATACAGTGCATGTACGTATATGTAAATGGGTATAACATGTGTATATATATATATGTGTTGTGTTTTAAAAAATGACATATATTTTTATTATGTTAAAAAAATAAAGGAAACTGCGACTGAAATCTTTTTTTTTCACTATTTGTCCAATAAACAAAGTTAAATAAGCAAAATAAAAGTTGCTATTTTCTTTATGAGTTGGTATGCGCGAGAACGTGAGTACGTGTTTTCATTTCCTTTATTTAGAGTGAAATCGTAAAGAAATATTGTTCTTAATCGGCGGCTCTTAAAATAAATTAATCAAAACACAATATATAAAACTATATATTATAACAATCTTCATTGGTTATTATGATAATTAAATAACGTTATAAATATTATCGATAACATTCGTTATCGACGCATCGTTAAACACTTTTATACACACACACACACTTATAGGAGTCTATATATATGAGTATATAGATTCTTGTTTGAACAAGGTCAGATAAATATATGCAGTGAAAAAGAAAAATAGCGACAAAAGAAGTATATTCAAAGCAAAAGTAATCATGGTTTCCAGAACTAGTTTTAAGTATAGCTATTATCAGGAGAGACAACGCAAACATACAGAACTCTGAAAACAGTCACGTAAGCTTTTGTAGCAAGGTCACGACGTTAATTTCGGAAATATATATATAGGATACAATATATATATACACACACACTTTCTCCATTCCTTTCCACATATTCACCTTCTCTCTTTCTCTCCCACACCTTCACCAAATCTTCACTCTCTTCATTCACTCTCCCCTACTCCTGATAACGAGCCTATATATACTACATTTATAAGCTTAACGCGCCTGCGCGCAGCATATACACCATCGTGCGCGCAGAGAGCAAGAGAGAGAGAGAGAGAAAGATAACCACCCGCGCACGCCTCCGCGGCGCAGTGCGATTGGCCGCAGCGCGGATTGGCCGTTCCAGGGAGCCGCCTCTCAAACTCTCTCTTTCTCTCTCTCTTTCTCTCTCTCGACTAGTTCTATGCGCCGGCGCACAGCTTGGCCTATGCGCGCCGAGAGCATAGGAGAGTGGGGGAGGTGCAACGGCATGTGAGAAAAGAGAGAGATAGAGGAATGCGCAAAGTTGCAGCGCGGAGATTGTTGGAGAGCCGTGTTGGAGGTTGGTACCGTCATGCAAGTTTGCTGGGGGTTTGGGAGGAGGTTTGTACTGGAACGTGCAGATTCTGAAGTATATATAGTTATGTGTTCGAATAGTTTGAAAATATAGATTTTTTTTTTGTAGTAGACATCTATATGTTACTGTGGATAATTGATAATGTAACAAAGATTTGATACAATTATGACTTATTAATCAATATAGTTTTCGAATGAGCGTTTGAACAATTGCCTTATGCTTCCGGTATATCTGTGTCAATATATATAAAACTTATAGTTTCGAAGTTATAATGAATGAAAAGTCTTATCAAAAGACTCGTAACATCGATCAATTGTTCAGAATAACAAAGGCAGCCGTTTTCAGATCTCTACCACATAATACCTATATATATATATATATGTATTCAATCAAAATTTTCCACAAAAAAATAACTAATCGTGAAATCGTTTTCCAAAAAATCCGATAGCTCACATTACCATCACGCACGTACACTTCTAACGTTACGCAAAACGGCATATGCTCAGAGAGAACTAGAAAGAAAAAAAAAGGTGTACATTCTAATGAGGCCTCGAATCGTACTAATAAGCTGCGTACGCTTATATATACCGGTTCACATTGCACCTGGGGTTAATAGGCCGCGTCCTTCCTTTTCCCCTCTGTTCGCTTCAGCTTTTTTTTTCCTAGAAACGACGAATGTTAATGATGACTGCGTTTATGAACTGTAACGCGCCGATTTTCACCGACAATGAGCTCTTCTCATTTCACAGTTATTTTCGAGTCGTCAATTTTATTTTAGAATAATTTACATTTTTCTGGGTTATGAGGAAGATGAGCAGGTATAATTGCTTAAGGGGTTGCTGATTTTAGTATGTACGTATAATATGGTTGGTGATTATTGGAATGAATTGAATATCTTGGTTATTGGAAAACTATTTTCACATACATAAATCATATATCCTTTCAGGTATTATTGATTTGATGTATATATCTGTCAAAAAGATAGCATTGTAAAATATTTATGTTATTACGAATCTAAAGACATTGGCAGTGTTTCTCTATCATCATGTTATTTAAAATCAAAAGGTTAAGGGTATAATATAGTAGAAAAATGTTTGAGTAAAAATTACTATTCTGTATTGAAACCGAGGGACAGACTCGCATTATCAAAAAGTTTACAATACTTCCTAGTAAAAATTGCTATATTTCTAGTAATTTTTATTGCATTTATAACAATTTTTACTAGGAAGTAGTAAATTTTTTGATAATGCGAGTCTGCCCCCCGGTTTCAATACAGTATAGTAATTTTTACTCAAACATTTCTCTCCGTATATAATACAAATAACATAGTCTATGAATAAATACTAAAATCCTTTTGTTCATCAATTCAATCACCGCTTCACATATAATATACTTTATCTTGTATCTTCAGAGTGTCCTCAATATTTAACTTTGTAATGACAAGATCTGAATAATAGTGGACCAATTATCAATGAACTCCGATACAAAGATTAGTACAGTTTCTGACAGAGATACAAATAACGAAATGTGATAAGAATGGTTATCGGATCAATCCCTAGAATGTATAAATTAGTACAGCTAACGAATTTTTGCTACTCAAGTATAACAGTTTATATATATAAGCCTGTTCAGGTAATTAAGCGATTACGAGTCTTAATTCCGTATATATTAAAATTCAAAAGGAATAAGTAGAATAGCTTGGAAAAACAACACCTGCCAATCTAAAACGAATCGTCGTATACGAATCAAAAGCACATGCAAAGTACTTTTAGACAATTCGTGAAAACCAGATGCGAAATTGCACGCAGCTACGTCGCTATTTAGCTCTCGGGAAAAAACATAGCTGAGCGACTGCACAACCGACGTTTAAAAAAAAGAAGAAGAAGAAATAACACATCGCGCACACTCGGCACGTCTCGTCGCAATAATAAGCGCGCCGTGCACCTAGACACACACACACACACACATATATATATATATATATACATACATAGAGTCAAGTAGCCAGACACTTGTCTATACTCTCATTCACGCATGTACGTATATATACGCCACTATTGCATCTACATACATACGTACATGCTCGAACAATAGGGCAATTACCATCGCAATGCATCGTGCCGAGGGAAAACTGGGTAACAGCTGCGTCGACAATAGGGCCTCGTGCTTTTCTCGACGCTGCAGCTCTCGATTCCACTCTCTCCTCTATATATATATCTATATATATATATACATATATCGGCTCTGTCTCTCATTTCGTATTTATCCCTGTCTTTGTGTCTATCTCACTAACGCCGCCTCCTCCTCTTCAAGCCTTCCGCGCCGACAACCAAGAATGAGAGAAACTCTTTTTACCCCAGCGATGTAGCGACACGCATCATCATACCGCAATTGTTTGCCTTCTTGGGGATGCTTATATATATATTGGAGCGCGAAAAGCTATATATACGTGAGTATATTGTAGTATATATAAGGCGAGCAAATCTTGGCCGATGAAAATTATACGTTTGTATTGTGAGTATACGGATAGGCTCTTTAAATTGATGTTCTTCAATGGCACATGTAAACAGCCCTTTTTCTGTCTCTCTCTCTGCTACTATGAGGGATATGGGAATTTACGCGAGTCCACGGCTACACGTACGACGCTTAGGATAATCGTGTGAGAGAAGGAATTTATGTACTTCTTTAGTTCTTTATCTTTTTATTTTTCTTTTTGCCTTTTTTGTATCGTCGCGCGGTGGAGTTTGAAGGTCGAAGAGTAAAACCGCAGGCGAACGGGTTCGCGGCGATGCACTATTTTTCTTCGTCATTCTTTTTGTTTTCGATGTGTGGGAAATTGTGGGTAAAAAAGGGGTCTTATCCGATAAAAGTTATTGTCAATCGAGGAATATTTGCAGGAAAGAGTAGTGGGAACTAATTTGTTCAGAATCGATATGGATATACTTTTGCGTGTTTGTAGAGATAATGGATGTTTGTGTTTGTGGAAAAATATTATATGTGGGAAAGATCAAAAACTTGTCATGAATTCAATTATTTAATTGAATGTACAATAATACGTATTTATAATTATTTCATCGAAATATATTTTAAATATATAATGATGTAGAAGTTTTTCTTTTTTAATACAATGCAACCAGTTGCTCATCAATTTTATTATACTCAAAGTTACTATTAATTAATAAATAGATTTATTAACATTTTTAACATAGATAAATGTAAAATTATTTAATTTCATCAATACGATTTTTTCATGGAATTACCAATCGAGACTTACGTTCACTGAGTTGAAAACTTTCTTAACAACACTTTGCGCTCAAACGTTATTCGAGCGTTAAACTTGGTCTAGAACGACAAGGCTCGTTATCAAGCGAGCAAAAATAAAGCTGCAGTGACTCCATGGACTTGTTAACTTGACTCCAATTTTCAATAATTGCATGATTGCACCTGTACTCCGTATAGATATATATACACAATAATCGCTAGGCCAGGCCACGTTTAATGGTCGCTGCCATTTCGATAACTCAAAACCTTCTGCACTTTGGAATCCAGAGTTACGTAGAAATAACAGGTTTGGTTTTGCACTATTTGAACGGGCAAAACGAAGTATAAAGAATAAAATACGCGTCGAAGCTCCGGTTATTGATTTTTTTTTCAAGTTATTTTTTTTCGACGCGATCGGTATTTCCTATACTAATATATTTTACTTTTGACATTGGAAATAATAATATAATGTTAATAATCACCTACATTCGCTTACCTATAAAACTACCCTAATATTAACAATTGCAACACCAACCCGTGAAATAATCATTTACATTTCACAAAAACACGATTTTCTTACAAAAGCAACTGAATTAACGAACGATTTACTCGACTTATACGTGATAATTCAACCACCGGAACCATATATATATCGCAACCCATCTCTTCCGGGGGCTCTCAGCAGCAGCCCCCAAATTACACTCTCCCAAAACGCTGCAAAACTTTTCGTAACCACTACAGCTCGCTCTCTCTGTCTCTCTCTCTCTTTCTCCATTCATCACGATTAAAGTGTATGTATGCAAAGTGTAGCAGTGCACTCGTGCGCAGTCTCTTGCAAGATCGGAAATGCTTACAACAACTTGTTGCACGATGGCGTCGCGTGTGGCCCTTATATTTAGGACGAAGGAAGCACGAAATCTCTCTTTGGTTCTGTCCGTCGTGAGCCTTGACCTACTAAGGGCTTTGTTCATACTGGATTGACTTCTCGATGTGGGATATTATATATATACACATACACACATACACACACCGGGTCAATGGGTTGCACACGCGCGTGTCAGTGAGAAATATAGGGTGCGAAGAGGTTTTTAGGTGGAGAGAAGAGGTTTCGTGTCTGTGGTTATTGTTGTTGTTGTTGTTGTACATCAGTGGCGGATGTTGGAGTAAAAAGTTTGAAATGATGTTGTATACACGTTGTGTGTGGCTGTGTGAAAGTTTGATGATTTGTTAAAAGAGGCTTTGTGCTTTGGGTGCTAAATGGCGTGTTGAAAGATAGGTGTATATGAAAACACTAGAGTTTAAGTGAGAATCGAACTTTCTGTAAAAAAGAGATTACAATGTAATCGTTTACAATGAATTATAACGAATAAAAGCTAAATAGTTCGTAGTAATTTTACCGAAAAAAAGTGAAATATAATATTTTAGTGAAATATTCTGTGATCATTCTACCTATTTGTAATAGTTTGTGCAATATTTGTAATTATAATTATTTCCGTAATTTGTGAACATTTTTTGTCTTTTTGTTATGCCAATTCTATTTCTATCTTTGAATGTATATATTTTTATCTTTATTTTTTAATTCTTTTGGCGACAAAAACAAAACTATTTAATGTATTTTGCATATTTCAACGCGTATAATTTATTTGCTAGAGCACAAGGGACGACATTCCCTAATCATAATAAAATTATTCTTATATTCTTATTCTTTATCTTTATTTTTAAAATGTCAAAGGCACTTATATCTTTTTGTACCTACTCGTAGACTCAATGTAAAATGACTTGAGCATCTGCTAATCACTTGTCTACTCAATAAATTACACGCAGCATTTCATAAAACTGCAAAAATAACAATAAATGTTAAAATGTATTAAGAACGAATAATATATATATATATATATATATATATATATATAACAATGCCACATATTATAAAAAACGAGGTGACCCGAACAATTAACATTTATACTTTTAAATACATTATTTTCAAAACGATAATAATTCCTCTAAAGCATGTGCGCAAAATATAAGGTTGCAAAAATCGCAACCGGTTTTTAAACGGTGTAAATGGCAATGAACACTACACATATGCAGTTACATATATAGCTTATCTAAAACTGTCCGAATAGAACAGCGTGTTCTATGCTGATAATTCCTATACTCTTTATAGATTTATCGAGAACTTTATACATATATATATACACACACACACACACACACACACACACACACACACACACACACACACACACACACACACAC
>JAYJLV010041340.1:0-23115 GCA_036873485.1 Torymus texanus
ATATATACACACACACACACACACACACACACACACACACACACACACACACACACACACATACACACACACACAAAGCAGCAACAATACGCGATTTTCCCGGCGCGTGCTCGCATAATACGCGCGTTTTGCACCTTATCGATGGCGGACACGCTTTTTACGCAGCCGCAAAAGCAACAACGCTGACATTAAGAAGGAAGCAACGACCTCAAGCGCATTACATTGTGTGTTACAAAGAGAGGAAGACCAGAAACGCGCGTTGGTGGAATTTCTTTGGCATCAAGATATGTGTATATCTGTGGGAAAAGAGGCGCCAAGGCGAATGAACAGACATCGAGTGTGTGTGTGTGTGTTTTCTTAATGATTTAATTGTTCATAGGTGTTTATAAATATGTACAGCATGTGAAATTTTTCGCACTTGAATAGAACGTATAAAGCGATGCTATTACTATATATTTATTCGGTTAAATGGTAACGTATTTTCTAAGTGAACGCAGCTACTGATCGTTTCAACGGTACACGCGCGAAATAAGCTTCCGGGATAATTAAAGCTACCAACCATTGCGTAGTCGAACAACTGTCCGCGCACTATGCAGAAATTAAAAAATTAAGCGTATTCTTTTTTGCACATATATATATATATATATATATATATATATATATCTATACACCGCATTGAACAATGACTCTCTTGTCGTCTAAGCAAGCGCGAATAATAATTCCCGCGGACTACATTATGTCGCACGAAATCATCCGACCGCGATTCCGCTGCGTCTTTGGTTTAGCTTTAGCTGCAATTAATCCGTTATTTTTTCTTAGTATATACATACGTATAGTGTATGATCGCTATACGTGCAGCTCCTTAGTAATGAGTCGTTAGGTAGCACGGGCGCCGGTGAAAATGTACTATGGTTTCACGAAAAACTAGTGATTTGCGGTGGTGATGTATATATATGTATGTGTGTAAGAAGGTGCGTGCAATATATATTATAAACGCAAGCGATCGCGGTTACGCAAAAATTTTTCGAGGGTCTTTGAATTTTTCGTGTAATACGATATAATATATAAGCTTACATAACAAGCGATTTTCACGTGTGTATACGTACGTCGAGTGTACATTTTTACGTAATTTTTACCTACATAAACCGCTATAAAGTAGTTCACATTTTTTAGGTTTCGGTGTTTTTAGATACAGTTAATCGATAGGAATGTGTAATTGACAAGCCGAATGTGAGCATAAATTTAATTGTACGTAGTTAAGCGTGGAATTCGCCGTGATGCATAATTGCTTTTGGAACAATTGCACAGCTTATCGATAGAGATAAACAGCTGTAGAGCCAGTGGCCGGTAGTTGATTTCGTGACTCTGTTTTTAAAATGATTGTAATTGCAAAAGCGCATGGCTAATGATTTCTTAGAAAAAAAAGCGCGCATTACGAATGAAACAGGCTGCTTGCTATGTATACGTGATGCACACGTGAATTCAACTGACGTGAAGAGCATTAAATCTTCGCTACGCCTAGCAAGGCTACACGCTCATTAAAAACGAAATCATTCGCACGGTTACGACGCTTTTTTTTTAAGATTCCAGCTAGAAAATTTCCGCTTATTATCTTGCGGACTGTCGTCAATCGTAAAGACGTAGTCTACAAACAGTTACATTTGTTATACTCCTTATTATTAATAAACTTGCTCTCTTTAAACGAACATTTTTTTTTAATATCGACTAATGATTAAAAGTTTCACGTATGAAATTCTTCAAAAATTATCACAAACCGTTATAACCACCGATTATCAGCTTTTACCTACATATCTTCCTCTGCACGCTCTCAACAATTTCAACTTTCGATTTCGAAAACTACATCTACTACTACTACACACCGTCATTTCGAATCTCACTTTAATCCATTACTATAAGAGCGCACGACGCGCATCTCACATCCCCGCGTGCAGTCTTCCGCTCGTTACGCCCGCACGCGCGCTGAATTACATCGTGCTGTAGGAGAGAGAGAGAGAGAGACGAGTGCGCGTGTTGCTGCTGCTGCTTTCACGCGAGGAATGCGCGCCGAGTCTTCGCGCGGGAGAAGGTTAGAGGTGGTTTTTCCCCGCGTTTCTCGCCAAAGCGTGGATTTATGGAAAGTGAGCGTATGGTTGTGGTATATGTAAATATATATAGGTGAAAATTAATGGTAGAGGGTTGCAAGGAAGGTGTTAAATTGATGGGCAGAGGGATGGGAAATTTAAATATAATTTATGAATCATTCTGAGGTGCTAAAGAAAATGCATGCGCCGAAGTAAAGTGGTTTTAGATAGGGATCTTGTTTTTGTGCTGAGAATGCAAAAAAATTTTACGTTTTATATACATTGCGAGTGTGTAAGTATAGCCATCCGTAGTGCTAAATTTACGTAATTGAGGCAATTTTAGCGTTGTCACCTTTGCTGGAAACTTACTGTCGAGCAAAAAAAAAAAAAAGTATTTGCTTCGAATAGACGGAAATTCCTAATTGTAAGTTTGCATGTTTATCTAGTTTTGTTTGATAGTTATTAGATGATCACATGACTATGCAGGTAATAATACGTTACTACTATACGATTATTATAATTATTGAAATTGGAATAAAAGTATTAAATAATATATTTTTTTTTTATTACAGTGTAATAAGAGTAACTCTCATTTCCTTAAATTATTGCCAATTATTTTTCTCCGATAACGTTGTTGTAGAAAATATAGGACCTTTAATTTAAACAAGGAAAAACTAATGATAATGTATTCATTCGATAGAAACATTTAAAATTATAATACTAAACTTTCTATGGTTATAACGTTAAAAATTCAGTGCCAAAGCTACAATTTCATCGATAATCCCGATTAAAAGATATTGATAGCGTTTCTTACTTATCAGCGATTAGTCCACGCGCGATGACTTTATATCTCGATCATCGTACTTTAACGGTGAACAATAAACAGATTACGCCAACGCTCGCCGAGTTCATGGACATAATCTGCTCCGGAAATGCACAACTTTGATTAAGGATATTTAATTTCAACAGTGAATGAAACCGTAAATTTCATATACAACAATCCGATACCGGATTAGAATGGAAACTTGCGAAAAATGGTGCTTTGATGTCTGTGAAACGCGATTACACAGTAAATAAATCTTAGCTATATAGCAGACATGCTGCTATTTATGTGACGGGTGTTTACTGCTGATATACGTATTTGAATTCATTACTTTTACACGTTTATGAAGAAATTAACTGGATTTTCTTTTATTCTTCGGTCGAATAATACTGTAATATTTTCATTGTAATTAAATCTTATCTCATTTTACTCTACTAGGAAATATTGCCAAATAAAATCAATGTAATAGCTAACGATTTCTCCTCTTATAAAGAAAGAAACATTAGAAATTCATATACAATGGTCTTTGCTTTACCATAGCATAAACTTCTTCAATTCGTTCTTATTCATATGTGAGTTCCAGTCAATTCAAACCACACATAATAAACAAAAAAGAACTGAAACCAAGTTGCTTTGTAAAGCAGAAACCAGTTTCCAACCGCAATGAAAAACGAAAAACGATAAAAGAAATATAGAATCAATGATAAACGGTGCTGTAAACAAGAAGAAGTAAAAAAAAAAAGAAAGAAGAGTATGGCGTGCGAATGGGAGGCTCCTCGCTCACCTTAGATACGTCGGGGAACAATTGTCGCAGCAGGCCGATCGTCCTCTTGCTCCTCAGTGCGGACTCGTTGTCCGCTTCGACCACCATCAGCCGATCGAGAGCCTGGAAACAACATTCACTTGTCGTGGTCTCTCTATCTTTTCCCTCATGCTACTAACTCTATATAAGTGCTTGATGATACTATAGGGTGCAGTGTATTGTATCGTGCAACATGTCATTTTTGTACCAAGACTCCTTCTTTTTCTTTTGTTTCCTCATTGTAAAAAGATCGGTTATTGGTTTGTCGTTACAGTGTCGTTTGTCTTATTCTTTTTCTTTTTCTTTTTTGATTTAGCGTCGTTTTCATCTTTTACAATAGAAGTAAAGGGGGAGTATTTTCTTAAAGTGACATGTTACCGATGGGTATAACCGACTAACAATACGTGCAAGACTTATCAACGACAGTGCAGAAAGACTTAGAGACTAAAATCTGCCTTAAAAAGTAGGTTGGTCGTGTCATTCATTCTCACGTGCTTGTCGTCCTCTGTTACCATAACGTTTCATTATTTGTGTACATATATATATATACAATTATAGTCACATTTCATGAAAGAAAAAGCCTTGTCAGTGGTATATATTGGGGTCAAGTCGAGGAGTGACGGTCAAAGTCAGAGATTACAAAATTTACAAAACGATGAGTCGGCTTAGAATGTAATTTGTTCATTTTAAAAATTGATAGATGCTCAGTCATTATATGTATATCTTTAGTATACAACTGTGTTTGTATCCTATTGAAATACATCGTAAAAGTCTTTGACATGCACGTACTTCAGTTGTCTAATGCACACACATACACTGATTATTTCTTAACTGCCAGTTTGATAAACATCATTGTAGTTGTGTAAGAAAATTACACAATTTACGTGTTAGAGTCAAATTGACAGTGCATAGCAATTGTTCTTTATCAGGTATCTTCTGTGCACTACAAATATTGGCATAAGATGCAGCGTAGTGTATAATAAGTTGAATAACATCCTAACTTTGTCTATTAGAATATATGTTCTTGAAAACATTTTCGTTGCAAGGACATAGTTTATTATTAAATTTACTATATTATTTTTTTTACAAGAGATTGAGTATATGTAATATTATACTAACACCATCCAAGGATAATCAACGATAAATAATTTGAAAGTAACTCATAGATATAATATACGATATTGAGGAATGTTGTTTTAAGAGCACTTGCAATAACGCACCTCTTGTGATTTGAAAAAGCACAAGCCTTACTTTCTCGTTCATTCGACTAGAGGGGAAACCGAATGGACATAATATCGGGTACTCATAATTTCATGTTCTTACACTGACATTAGCGTTGATAACGTCAGAAAATCGTCCTTACACGGTACAAAAATAAAGACCTTATGTAACAACAATACATTCCGGAAACGTTCTCACATTGGAAAGTATGAATGAAAGTATATGCAGACGAGGATGAGGTGAAATGAATGCGTACTCCATTCATTACACGCCATTTAATATTATTTATTAAATGCGCATCTGATCAATGGGTTTAATTTTCTTATAAATATCCACGTTCAGATAAGTAAGATATAATAATAAATCTCTGGTAGGGCTGCGATATATAAATAAATCAAACAGCAGACCGAAAAATAATTAAACCAACTGTGTACAGGAAAAGAGAAAATTATAATAATTTAACGTAACAAGTAGCCGCAGATCTATCGTTCGAGAACGAAGCAAACTCTGCTAAATCGCGTTAACTTAAACCACCTTCCGTAATAAATCCCGACGTCCCCGAATCCATTCACTCTAATAAAGAACAACCATACTTATCGTTCTAAGAAATCAATTCTTTCCCGCGACTTGTACCCGCCCGCATCTAAGCTACCGTCTCGCGTATACTTAATTATTTTCTTATCTCCATATATAGCATGTACGTATAATACCCATGATTATACACGTATATATACGCGCACTCTACTATACTGTATATTTACGCTGTTGCGCGTGTGCGCGCGCACGGGTGCGATTTACGCGTCTCGTAAAAACAGCTATGATCCTTTGTTTATTCAACGAAAGAATTGCCTCTCGTAGCCGGCCTTTCACTTACGCGCGCGTTGGACTATAAGCGACATTAGCATTAATCATTACGAATATTACCGGGTCGAGGCGATTTTACGAGCTCGCGCATGCGTGCAACGAACAAAGGAGCGTGGTTTTTTTTATTTGTAAGGGGACGAAAAGGAGTGCGAGCGAGGGAGTAAGAGAGAGAGAGAGAGAGAGAGAGAGAGAGAGAGAGAGAGAGAGATAGAACTTCATAAACGGTAACAGAAGTGGAGATTTTAATTTTTTGCTGTGAGAAGGTGGTATGTGTAGTGTGTGGGTCTTGAAAGTACGCTGTTTCGTGCGATATATAGGTTTTTAAATAGGGGGAAATATTTGTGACAAGTATAGCGATATTTAAAGACAATGTGGTTGTATGAGAATAAGTGTGTAAATGTATGCTAATTTTAGGCAGTTATGTGACACTTTAGGGCTACTGCATTATACAAAGAAAAGATTTTTTTTTTTTCTAGAAAATTGACTTGTTTCTTACGAACAAGTAGGTATACAGCCAATTTTTCTTTTAGTAATCTTTCTATCAGTGTAAAAGTTATAAGGTACAATTATAGGAAAAAATTGACTTATAAGTTTGTGCCTTGGATGGACTATAAAAGGTTTTTATTGTAGCGTTCAGTACATAAAATATATTTATGATGCCATAAAAATAATTACATTTACGAAAATACGTAATGCGCGGTCCAAAATAAATATGGGGCTGCAAAAAGGTATACCGAACCTTTCAGAAATTTTATTTCCTCATGAATGTCAGTATACATTCACGTGATTAAAGTATTTTGTGACATACAAGATCAGAACTTATGTGCCGTTAATATTATTTGCAAAAGACTTTTACTTTCGAAATAGATTCAAATATCGTACCAAATATTTACAATAATAACCACATTTAATAAGTTATTTCTAGAAATTCTAAATTATACTAAACGACTTATTTTCACTCTAAATTACACATTATTTTTGTAAATTGTTTCGTCATTGGAGATTTCCAAACCGTTCGAATTATTGGTCGGATTGGAACGCCAAGCCTCTAGGCTATATAATGCAGAATATATCGAGAGTAAAATAAACCAATTAGAAAATTTTTTCTCACTTATTTTCGTCCCTATAAATCGTGCAACTTTATTGTGTTCTCATTGCAAAACAAAAAGTAAATATTCAACAAAACCTACTAATCAATAAAAATTTATTTCACCTTCCGTGGTCAATGAACTTTACAAGAAAAAAGAAGTATTTCAAATCACGTTTATTCATTTCATTCTCAAATATCCTTCAATCACCATACGAATATACCGACAAACTTTCTTCGAGAATTCAACGAAACCTCGAAACCTCACAAACCACCTACAAATCACATCCACACACACACATAGACAATTTACAACGTCTGTACCGCGAATTACTTAAAACCCCGTCTGCCACATCGCTTGAAATTTCTCTCGAGATTTACAACTCAACGAGAATAAGCCTATGCACGTATATATATATATATATATATACACGCGCTTTGTCCGAAAAGCCGCACGGGGACGGAAAGAAAAGTCGCTCGCTTGCTCGCGCGAGCCACGAGGCGTGGCAGCATGGCTCGCGTAAAATCGCCAATAAATATCGGCCGTACTGTGTTGAGCAACGCGCGCGCCGTAGTCGCTGTCCGATACGCGCGGTCCACTTTCTCTGAGCGAGTGGCCGAGCACTGCTGGATAAGTCGCTATGCTGCTGCTGTAAGATTGCTGACTATATAGCTATCTATCGCGTCGTACAGTTGTAGAGCAAAGTTGTAGAATGCTGTGTGGGTGCTGAGGTTGGATTAAGAAGGTTTGAATGTTGTAGAGGTCAAAATGTAGGATGATATTGTAAGTGTGAGGAGGAAAAGTGGAAAAGAGGTGAAGAACCGAAGCTTTGCATATTAAATCTGTTGCTTCGGAAGTGTCTGACTACGCAATAATGCGTCAGTCAATTTGACTTTTCGACCGTAAAATGGAAAATATTATACAAGCGGAAATTTTTCACACGAGAGAATACGTAAGGCATTTATGATTTGTTGCTTAAAAAACATTGGCAGGTGCCGATGTAAAGAGTAGGTATGTGAATGTTAAAAATATACGGAAGCAAATTTAGATCTTTGAATTTTTTATTAGAAGCTGAAAGTTTTATATTTCTCATGTTAATTAGGAGTTACGATCGGTAATTATTGACAGAGATATCGAGGAAAAAGTGATGAATATTTTAAATATATTTGATTCATTGAAGGTGAAATTGTATTCAACTGGTAATTGTTTGCTGAAAGAGTGTCGCGCTAGGTAATTGCAAAATCTTTATACAATGGTATTTTTTTTCAAACATTTAGGACGCCGGCGACGAAGTGACACGAAAATACATACGGCGCACATGTAATGTAACCAACAATTGAATAAATTACATATTCTGTAACCTACTTAACGCATGAAGAAATATACATTTATAGAATATTGAAATGTTTTTTTAATTTTAAAAACGAATAGTTCGATAGTGTTATCGTGGTAATTTATTTCGTTATTGAAAATTCTTCGTATGCTCAATTACTCAACGTATATGTATTTTTTCATTCATTATAAAGCAATCATACAACTTTATTCTACAAATTTCTATGAATCAAAAGCTATATTAACGTGTTAAACACTTTATTGCTAGAAATAAAACATCATCATTCCAAATGAAGCATCAATAAACGATACGTTGTTCTTGCTACATAACGACGAATCATAAATTATATCAATAAATAACATTATTGAAACGCAATCTATAATGTACATTGTGCTATATTATTCGAACAAATAAATTTGTAACGTTCACATAAAAAAAAAAAATCTTTCTGTAACAGTTCTCAAAATACAATGCTATCTTCATGTACGACAAAATTCTGTTATTTTCCCTAATAAAAATTAAAAAAACCCTCAAACCCTATATTTTTAAAACCATTCAAATTCACGATTTCCTCGTACAAGCCTATACAATGATGTACAAGACAATATAGAGTATTGTATATACGACCGTTCGATAATCAAAAGTCCATACAACAGCGTTTAACGCGACTTTCCCTAATAACAATTACGCCGAAGGAGAAATTTATAAGGAAATGGAAACAATTAACATTTATAGAACCTACGCGCACACCAAAACGCCACACGGTTAAAAATAAAAAACTAATGGAATCAAGGTTTCGCATGACTAATGCCAATCGAACCTTTTACCGTACAGTAATCGACGATCCTGAAAAAAACTGTGACGCGTGGGTTCTACTCTCACGAACCGTTCGTTCGTCTATTAGAAATTACATACGAACAACATAGCCCATAGCAATATCTTCCTTCTTCGGAACATCGTAAAATCGCGCTACATTTCTATCGCGTTACACAATTGTATATATACACCTTACACGTAATATAATAGCTGGAGTTTACGTTGTAAGAGCGTGCGGCTGACATATCGCTCGAGTTGATGAATGGTAGTGAACGCAGGAAGCAATTTCATTTCCTGGCAGATCCGCGTGTCTTAATATTTAACCAGAGATGAATCGCTGTATTTAAAGGCCAATTAGGCGGCAAGTGCGATCTCGATACATCACGTATTCATATGTATACAAATGTATCTAACCATATAGGTATACATATATACATACGTAGGGCTATTCAACTCATTATTCCAGTCAATTAGGCTCTCGATATTCTATTGAATCCAAACACGGCTAATCGCAAGCTCCATTCTCTCTCGAACGTTTTGCATTCGCACTTTTTGCCGTGCATTCATACGCACGACCTTAAAGGCCAGCTAGGCAAGAAAAGCTGGCTGCTGAGTGCTGCTGGTACTCGCGCGTGTGACGCAACCAATTTGCTCGATTCGATTTATCCTTTTTCCCTCTCTCCTTTATACCGCACTCCATTTGCCAGCTGTTAGGTTCAATCTGTCGCGTTCTTGCAATAACTACGCGCGACCGCGTGATTTTTTTTTTATTCACTCCCTCCTTCCTCGTAAAAACACAAGCGAGCGATAGAACAATTATGGATTCGGCGGAATCAATCCAATGTATATATACAACTTGACTGCTATCCGTTCCGTCCCCCTGGCGACATTTGATCGGTTAGAAAGCGGCACGGGCGATTAGTTCTAGTTTCGCGGCGGGGAAATTATGCAGCAGCAGTAGTCGACGCTGTTACCAGACACTGTATATATACAAAGCGATTGTAAAGGATTCACGCGAGTGTATATATTATTACGTTTATATCGATGGACCGAGAATGTTGAAGGTACGAGGTTTTTTTTTTGTATAGGGAGGTAAAGTGAGAGAGAAGGGGAAGTCGATAACCTTGTAACAGAAATTCGATTTTTATGAGGAAATTGCTATTATAATGCCGATTTAATTACGAACGAGTTCATAATTAAATCGTATAATAAAAGCGTTGTTTATTAATTTCTACGGGTCTCCTGGTGAGGTAGAAAAAGTTGACGAGGATATTTTCAATTTTTATTCGTTAGAGTTTATAAAATTCTGGTTATTCGTAACGGCTATATGGAATTTTGAATTCCGAGAAACATTAAGAAAGAATGATAATACAGAACCATATTATTTTTAAAACTTCACTGCCGACCAACCATATACTAATAATTATAACTATACACAATGGTCACTTAATGAAAGAGAAAAAAAGACCAAACTTAATTACACTACAATTACACTTGAAAACAAGAGCAATTCGGGAAAAAGTAGTCGTTCATCGTACCACCGAAGGATGAATTTCACCGTGTACGCTCACAGCGTTGGTTGGAAGGGTGTCAATGTCATCACGCGCGACCTTCTCTCTATCTCTGTCAGACGCGCACGCGAGTCGCAGTCCGATGTACTCGTCCATTCAACGTGCGCGTGCGCGCGAGTGAAAGAGAATAAAAAATGAGATTCACGAGGCGCAATTGATTTACAGAGTTTGTACGATGTCGAGGCGTGTGGTAGTATAAGAGAAAGAGAGAGAGAGAGAGAGAATGAAAGTGAGTGCGACAGCGTTTAAGCCTCTTTTGGCGTTATTGAATTTGGTTTATGGGTGTGATAAAGAGTTGTGACGTATATGGGGAAGAGTAAGTCAGTCAATTTCGTGTTTTATTACGTGTTAAGAATTTCGGGAATAAAATTCTTATATTATATTAAGTAGATACAGCCGAGAGTATAGTACGACAAAAATTTACTTCGTTTACTATTTCAAGCCGCGATAAAAATAGGCAACCGATATAGATTTAGAAAAGATCAAGTATACGATTATACACAATGCTTGATAACTATAAGGCTGCGAAAGCACCTGGTTCTTATACGATCAATCAAAGCACCACCGAGTGCAGAAAATTACTCCTGAACTATAATCCTCAAACCGCGTATTATCCACTTACACCTACACCTCCACAAAAGCCTGTAATCTCATGTAAAAGCTATATGTATACACAACGACGCGCGTCTCGCGGTATTGTATCTATATATCTATCGTGTCCGCAATCGTTCACGAATCGATTGTCCTGAGTGAAATCGCATTCTCTGCGTCTAGGTATATGTACAGTGAAACGAAAGCCACGAGGATTTGGAACTCACTCGCGAGATAAATCGATTGTTCGAGCGAAAGTCGCCCGTTTTGTTCAGCTACGGTTCATTTTTTTTTTTTTTTTTTTTTTTTTTTAAGAGCAAAAAATAAGTGTTGGGTTTAGGTATTATAGAAGCTTTTGGTATGTTGTAGTGGGAAATGAATTTTGGCGCGCGTAATTGGACGCTGCGTTACGCCTTGAGTTGCGCAAATGGATAGAGTAGTATGACGATTTCTTTTTGGATGGGTTGAACGTAAGTAGTCTGAAATAGTGTGTGGCTGTTCTGTTATTAACGTGTGTTGCGAAAAATAAAATTGCACGATCATAATTGGGGATTCTTAATGATTATATCAGTTACCTACAGTAGTTATTTTTGTCAGCCAAGAATAGAATACATATCGAATCTATAAAGCTATTACTATCCAAAATCTTGAAGGTAAGATAAAGTCATAGTAAAAAGTCATAAATCAAGCAGTAAGAAGCTATATAAATAGAAATCATGAGACATTATTCAAATGAGGATTAGATTGATGAAAAAGTAATTGAAAAAAAAATTATATAAATTTTTGTGTACTTCGTATATATATGCATAATTCGGATACGTAATCATCAAATACCATGCATATAATATATATGTTAATGCAGTGGGACTCTGCATCTCTAATTTCGGAACCTGAACCAGGATAATCCTCATCGAAAACTATAAAACTACCATGACAAACTATCTAGAGTTCTTGTCACTATAGAAGACTTCTCGTAAAGACTAAAACCGGCTAATTGATTTTTCGAGCTAATAGACGTCTTATCGATTTTACGCAATGCACATATATTTATTTCCAATTTAAATTTGAATTCCAGTAGCGTTGCTCAATAAAGTTAAAAGCGTCTTTAGGTGGCAATGCAATGTAATTAATATAGATGATGATATTCACATTTTAAAACTACATAGTCACATGAGTAGGCACATGTCATGTGCGTATGTGTATGCGCAAACGAATAATAGGGGGAAAGTTTTGGCTCGTATGTTTTTTTTACGACACTTTCTCGTATTTAAGGTTCCACGAAGAAGATATTCATAAAATACTCGCGCCTATGTTTTATATCAACTAGTATTGAATCATCGCCAAAACCTACGACGACCATTATATTTATTTTATCCATTAAAAAAATAATTCTTTCATTTACTCGTGTCTAATAATTATACGGTACCGATATAAGAGCCACGAATTCGACTATTTTTTTGGTTATTACAGCCGGAATTATAGGGGTACTTTATCTCGGTGTAATGAGTGACAGGGAACATCGTTCCAGGAGATAAGTTGTCTAAACATAGTAACCTTAAACTACCTTTCGAGCTATATTGAATTAAAACTCTCTACCACTTAACGTAGCACTTAATGAAGAAAAGGACGAATTAACTCTTTCGATTAGTAATTCATCCTGTTTTTCTTTCTATATTTGATGAGGAAGAATTTTTTTGTATACTCTTGTATAAACCGTAATTGGGATTTATTAAATAATCATTAAAACACACAGACTATACCGATAATTTCGATTTATTTAGTTTAACAATTGATAATATCTAAACAGCAATAAATTTCCTATTACTCGTATCTTTCTATGATAATAAATGCTCATTCAAAAACCTCATAACCGAATTATTTAAAATTCGTATAATTCCCAACCATCTTATAACCAAATCACTTGATAAAACTACGCATTGACAGACATTGACAAGCCACGCGACCACGTCTACCGCGATAACATCGCACTCGCGCCTATATAAAAAACAACTTACGACAGATGGTTAGCATACAAACTGCTCGCTATAATAGTATATAGTTCCACAGTGAAAGAACAAGTGTCTAACCTTTCGTCACGATTTCCATCAATCTACATATACATATATACCCATACTGCCAAGGGCCATTTAGCTACCGAACTTCATCGCGTTTCCTTATCTAACTCATTCGACGCTCGCGTACTGCTTTATTGCCATATCACCTTACGGAACACGCCCGAATATAAATAAGATTTCCGCGTTACGTAATATTATCTCCCCCCTTCTGTTACTGACGCTTTGCATCTTTATGAAACTACCGCGCGAGCGTTCTCTTCCCTGTCGTATAGGTATGTTAAGTCATAGGGAAACGATGCATCGAATTAACATAAAATCATCTCTTTCACGAGTGAGTATAACATAGAGATAGAGAAAAAAATTCGAGCGAAACCACACACGAAAAAAGAGGGACGAAAGTTTAGTGTTGAAAGAGACTTAGTTACGACAGAGTGTGTATATATATACATATATATATATATATATATATATACTTCTAACGCGATCCTCTAAATATCGTACATCCTCGTCGGTACCAGGTCTCTTCCGACGCGAATTCACCTGTAATATACACACACATACATAGACGTATACACGTGGCGCTCGTTGTATCTATATGCTTATACATACACATATACTAGCACGGGAACGACGACTTTCCTTTAGGCGCCCGCCGCCGATCGAGCGAAGAAAGTGTCCGCCGCCGTTGCCGCGTGCGTGCTCAGTGAAAGTGTCAGGTATATATATACACATATACATACACACACACGGATGCGCGTGTGTATAATATACGAAAGGTTAGGTTGTTCATGGAGAAAGAGACAACGATGTGTACTGCTTATTATTATACTTACTCCGTTCGTTTCGAAAATTCGATGTGGACCGACCTGCCGTTACTATAGGAGAATGATTATGTCAAGACGAAAGTCACGCGGTGATATTACGTAAAAATCGCTGGTTATGTGTATATATATATGTATGTTGGTTTCGTCTAGGAAGAAAGAAAGTCGGATCCGGAGATAGCGAGTGAGATGATGAGTGAAGCGAATCTTTGTGGAAATGTACGTGTATATATATACATGGTCGTTGCAGCTTTTGTATATATAACAATCGCTGTATGGCGACGATACGAAGGTACGCGATGAGAATTCGAATTGTCGATCATTGTGAGGACAATTGCCAATTAGTGGGAGGGATGGGAGAGAGATGTATTGTTTGTTTGCTTAAAAATTAATGCTGTGGATTGAAAGGATAACGCATATATACGTGACTGCATTGAGATGATGATAATATACAGCTGTTTATAGCGATACAATGCGCTATTGAGAGCGGAGAAATGTAAACATGCGGTGTGTACGGAACAGTTTATTGAATTTTTTTTGAGGTGAAAAATAAATACAATTGCGAATATGTGTGTATAAATGTGAGCTGGGATTTAGAATTTGAATAACAAGTGTGTATAAAGCGGAGAGTAAGAGTGGCTCTTAGATTTGACTTGACGTCACTGAGACACTTTCATCGAAAACAAGCAGCACAGCATGACCACAGCAGCAGCAGCAGTGGAGCGTAATTAGACCGATTTGCATGCACGCTTCTTAATTTGTATACAATGCGAGGATGAATGACTCTTGTGCTTGTAGACGTAAATTATCATCTAACGCGAGTGACTTGCTTGTATAGTTAGAATTTGGCAATGGACGCATGTGATAAGGAAGGTTACGGTTCGATTATAATTCAGGGACTATATGAGGAAGAACCGGAAATATATATGTGTGTATAAAAATACCGGTTTTAGATGAGGATAAAATGTAAAGTGGATGGTTTATTAATTTAAAATGTAAATAATTTTATGTAATTTCCACATGTTTCCCAATTCGGCGAAACCCTGCGGAGAAACTGAAGTTTTTGCAGGTGCGCGTACAAAAGATCCGCCGCTGGGCAAAAAAAAAAGTTACCGTCGAGCTGCTGAACGGGACTATTGTGCAAAGTGTATGATGTATATATAAGAGTAAGCAAATAAGTCGAGTCGCAAACGTGAGTATATACACGCTTGTACATTAGAAAACAGGCAAAATATGCAAGAAAATGACGTCTAAACGGCAAAGTCAACTCTTTTCGACACATATATTACATCCGAGAGATGCTGCACTATGCGCGAACCACTAATGTCAACCTAAAAATCTCAGGTCAAGAACAGAAAACCTAATTACACCGTTGAGATTTGCCTTAATTTCCTTTTATTTCGACATTCGTACTGTCCAAACAGCCTCTTTTGCTCTAACACTATCAAAACACTTGTGTGTTTAAATGAAGACGATGATGCACACGTACAAGTGCGCTCGTTACTTACCACTCGAGAGCACGTGTGCATGTACCACAGTCTCGCGCAATAGTCTACAACCGCGTGGTTTAAATCTCCGAGCAATTTATCGTGCCGGGACCGCAGTGCCAGTGCACTTTATAGTTATATAAAAATTTTTAAGCTATGAGGAAATGAAGTGAACGGTAATATGGTTTATATGTATTTAGAGGGGTTTTTGAGGATTTTTGTATGCTTTGTTTTGAGTGAATTTAAAGATGACCATGTATTTAGCGAGAATTTAGTAGTTTCGATAAAAGGATTCATACATTTGCATACTTTTTGCATATAATCATGCCGTAACAATTTTATATTCTACGTATAAATAAATCCATAAGAATAATAAAACGAATGTGTGTGTATATATATATATATATATATATATATATATATATATAAATTCAGCGATCTTCTCGACCCAATTTCAAAATACCAAAATTCCATCCCATCTCTCTTATTTTTTTTTTTTTCATTCAGTACCACTACCAATATTGCCAATCTCTCGATCGAATCCTCGAGTAACATGCACCGAAAAATCATCGCGCACCTTTCACGCGTTCACGGTCGCACTTTGCCTCTATATATCCATCGTGGTTTTCATATATCGCAGTCATCGGCACGAGCGCAGATTTCTCGTGCGCTTCTGTGCGCGCCAGACGCAAAAAGGAAAATGCAGCTGAGATTCGCTCCGGAACGTCAAATAGGAAGAAGTTAGCCGGTTTCTACGTTACGTAAAGAGCGAGAGAGAAAGAAACGTTCGCTTAATATTCAACGCTCGTTGTGGAGAGACAGGAATCTGCTACGTTATATATTTCTGTTGTTGTCGGAGTTCAGCGGATTTTCGAGTTTTTGAATTGTTTGTTTGTATAAGTGGTTAAATTTGGATGGTATCTTATTAGATACCTGAGAAAAATGTTAACCATGATACTACTTCTTTTCGTGTATATTTTAACGTACGTTATCATTAATCAAAAAGGTTACACCTGCACGCTATATATATCGAATCAATCAACTGTCGTTTTCGCGTAATTTTATCAACTCCTTGACACGTCTGTACCATATGCGGGCTCGTAATTACATAAACATCCAACTACTATAATTATCATTAATAGCTCATGGCTTGACCCCGATTCAATACCGCTTCTTTTTTTCTCTCTCTCTCTCTCTCTCTCCATCAATCGAGTTCTCCCTATTTTATTAACGCATATAACATTTCCACTTTTCGCCTCGCGTAAACGCACTACCGTTTTATCTATCAATATCGTATACGACCTCGCGCAGGGTTGCTTGACACCTCGAGTTATATGGAAAAACTGCGGTACTATTTTTTTTAGAAAGTTCATATACACGATCGAAGTCAATTTGTCGTACTACTGTTATGCAATTCGTGGGATATTTATCAGGGGGATAAAAAAAAAATTGCCAAGCTGAACGCGTATATAATATATTAATTATGCACTACGATCGAGAAATTGACTGTCCAAGTGGTACTGACTGAGCGAAATTTCCGTCGATATTTCACGCAGTGCGAAATCCGTCGCGAGTGACGAGCGGTGACGGTGTAACCGCCATGGTTAACCGAAGGATTTACCCTTCCTCGGTGATTTGCATTTTGATGTTGCATCATTAGTCGGCACAGTTATTCATTTTACAGCAGGATCTTGGCGCATGCATAAATTTTCGTTCGAATCTTAATAATAAAGCTATAAAACTCGAATCGTAAAATAAAGATAAAATAAATACGAATGTTAAGAAACAATTATATCTAATTATCCTACAGTGATAAGGCTTTCCATCACCTTCGCCGAAACATTCACTACCCTCTCAACTTATATATATATATTATATATCTCGCCGTAGCGATAGCAACAACCGATCAGCTGTGCTCCGTACACTCGGCGTTACATAAATTTCATGCGAGAGGACGACAATTACGTGCTATATGCACATGCACACTATTATCGAATAGTAACTAAAAGAGACCGTAGCAACGGTTGCTTACCTGCGAGTTGAAGCCTTCATTGGGCACGGGTACGCAATTGACTAATGCTGCGCAAAGGCAAGCCGCGAGTATCGTCGTCGTGATGATCCTCATATTGACTGTGTGAGGTGCTACTGAAACAAACAAGAAGAAAAAGGTGATAGTTAGCGATTATTGTAGAGAGTTACGAATGTAGTGGTTCTTTTTTTTTCAATGCTTGATTTTTATTGTCGATGATTGCAGTTCGCAGGTGTTATTGGGAGATATGCGATCGAGCGTCAATGAACTCCTCTTATAGACATCGATAAAGTTATAACGAATCGAATAAAAGTACGGGATGATGATGATTAAATATCATGAGACTGCGAAAATTTCTTATTGCAATAATATCGGTTATATCTTTCATCGGACGCGCGGTAAAAGTTTATTTTAAAATATATTTATGGATACCTACTTTCTGATTTTCAATGAATGTCTATACTGTATTTTTATTGATATACGTATGTGCTAAATTATCTGACACAAAGTCAATGGGATAAAGTTATGGAAAATGAAGTTATGTGTCGTACCCTTAACAATGTACGTAAAATGTGGCTATTAAAATTAAAGTGATCTACTTTATGGCATGTCATAAATTAAGACACAATTCATTTTGTAACATCAATTATGCTTTGTTTATTACACGCCAAAATTAGTCTGCTCTTTTGGTAACTTGTCAAGCTCGAAAAATTAAAAAGAAAATTGTTACACTACCATAATGCTAATAACTGTACGATATTTCATTATTAATATTAAGTCATTTAAACTAATTTAAGTAACTTTATAGCTCCATTTTCTCGTATTATAAAACTTTCTTATTAATAGTTTTGAATTTTTTCTCGAGGCGCGTAGCATAGGAATTAAAAGAATTCGAAAAACTACTCGAAATAATGTGTCAATCCACAACAGTAGCTATTTAAAATGCCAATCAATTAGCCGCAACAATGATCACTTTGCAAACAGTAACAGTCCGCGTAATGTCTTCGTTAGCGTAATAGCATATATGATTCATTGCAAACTTCTCCGAACCAGTAAAATAATCTTCGCGATGGTTATTTAATTTTCGTGCGTAGTTACAAGAACTAACGTTTGAAAAATCATCAGAGCAAAGCAGCACAGTTATATCGGACGATAAAAATCCAAGAACCATTACTAACATCTCAGTAGTTTTTCTAATTCACGCATCGTAGAAGAAATTTTTCTTAACGCTTGCTACAAACAATGTACATCTACGAGACAATTAGCAAAAAAAAAAAAAGAACGCGTTCTAGAGCGTAATAAAAATTAAACGCGCGAAATCGCTATAATTTACCCTGACGACTTTTATATAGTGTATCAACCATATATTTCACAGTAATTTAACTCTCTACCACGTATCTCACCTTTCGTCCTCCCACGAAAAAAAAAGAACAAAAAATATATTATTCCCCTTCGTTTCATCGCAAAATTTTCATATACACACATATATACATATACACAACGCGCATATACGGTTTGATCTCGCGCTTCATCGGGCAATTTCACTCTTGCGGCGTTGCACGAAACCCACCGTCCCTGCTCTCACTCTCGCTCTCATCTGGCGACCTCATCTGTATGTATACATATATATGTATATATGAACGTGAATGACTCAGCGTTGCTGTTGCTGCTGTTGCACCGAATGTATACGCGAGGCAAGGACTGGCCCGGAAGCAACGCGAGTGGTAAGCACAACCACGAGCACCTTTCTCGGATCTGCGAACTATCACTTTCGTCGACGACGAGGCGTAAGTATGAGCGCGAGCGCGCGCGCAACGCGAATCGAAAGTCGAAAATGCTTCGCGTGATCGCGTCATACAACGCGTGTTGGAATGTTCAGAGGTGTTGTAGGTTACTTTTTGGAGTATGGTATAGGTTGATTGTGAGACTTTTTTTTTTTTTGGAATTAGTTGTTGGTATGGTGATTAGCGGATGAATGTAATGTGGTTTTGGGTTTTGGAGCGTGGTATATATATATATAAATATATATACGTAATTGATAGGAAGATAAGGCATATGGTTGGATAATGTGCATAAGGTAATTTGACTGTTATTTGAAAACTTTATAGAGTGTTATGAAATTTATTGTAGATTGATTTTTATAAAGTTTTCCTCAATCTTATGGAGTTATAATTATTTGTCGAATTTTAACTAGAGCATTTTCACCTGAGTTTCAGTTGCGAAACTGCACGAAACATAAGGTTACGTGTAATAAAAACTCCTTGAGCAAGACGCATTCATGGTAATGAAACTTTCAAAAAAATTCTTTCAATATCTCTTTTAAACTTAATTTATCATATACTTATTTTATTAAGGAGGTAAAATTGTCATACTTTTTCAACGGTTTAATGAACTAAAAGTTTTTTTTTTAAGTTCAGTATCCGTAGAAGCTGTAATTGCACCGGTTAAATCTAGTTATTTATTTAATATCTCTATCCTGTAAAAGCCGTGACTTTTTGTGAACTTTAGGAAGCCTTCGTTCACGTGAACTACAAATTTCGTCGATTTTACAAGCAAAAACTGTTCTTTACTTTTAGGAACGTAACGCGACGACAAAAAGCTTGAAGCTGTGTCGAAAATTACTACTGCCCGAGCTACTTTCGGTCTCACGTTTAAACGCAGCTTTTTAATATTATATCGTTATTCAAATTATTATGGCTTATAATTTAAATTTCCATTTTAAGATTTTGTTTGCATAGTGCACCTCTTGAATAATGGAGAAGATACTGAAGCTATATTATATTAAAGTATTATGATTAAGCTATATCGTCGGCATTTGATGAAATTTTAATGGCGCCATTAAAATACTATTATAATAATATTTGTAACCAAATAAAACTTAAACGCGGCGACTAAAAATAGTAGAGTAAAAATATTCACTTTCATAAAGATAAGCTACCCGATTGTAATGCTATAGCCGACTTGAAACTATGAATCATAAATATTTATCATCGTTGAAACTTGCATTGACTCGAATCAATTATTCCCAATGACCATAACAAAAGTACCAACCAAACGGTAGCAAAACTCAACCATCCGATCTCTTAAAGATTTACCGATTCTCGTACCCAAATCGAAAGTGCACGACTTACGCAACATCCCAAACAATAAAACATAACAAACTTCTTTCCCCTTTTCCACAGAAAAATACTTCTGATTCCTTAACGAAACCACACGGGCCACCCACACATACACGATTGCCAACGCGATGCACATATAGATGCGGTCGGACGCTGCCCCACACACGAGGACATTTCGCAATTCGGAGGTCGCCTATGTATGTACACACTACCTAAGCGCACGCGCTTTCCAGTGGTGGAAGCTTCTTCCGAGAGCGTTGAATTAATCATGACAGGAGAGAAAGATGGTAGTAGTAGCATAATAGCAGCAGGGACAGACCTTGATTTAGCGTCCCGGTTCGCCTTTGAAGGATGATACTCTAACCGCGTGGTGGCTAATGAGCCTCGCGCTTTGTTGTTACGCAATGACGAATTGTTTTTCTTTCCTGCGGTTTTTGAGGATCGAAGCGACTGTTTTGTTTGTTTTACGGATGCTCGATGAATTAATGGGATCGTGGGATTTTTTGTTGTTGTGAGGAATATGATTGAGGTTATGTATGGGTGACAATTTTAATTGGAACAGAGTCGAAGGTTTTGGCAGGTGGTTGGTGTATGTGGATGAGGATGAAATTAATGGAGCGAAATGGGTTGATGTAGATCGATTCACGATTTTGTAACGCGGCAAACACATTAATACGCGAGGATATTGTCATATTAAATAATTTATTAGATTAAGCAAACCTGTCAATCAACCGATTTATTTTCAACATTTCCATATGCTTGAAACTAGTTTTTTTTTCATCCCTCCCATTATAACCGATCACGACCTCGTCAAATGCACGTGACATCTTTCATCGATTACCATAGAGCCAATAATCGTTGCAGAAGCTACAAATGAAATCGTTAAGTGTCGTTCGAGACGTTTGAAAAACCGGCGTTTTCCCGCCTTTACGACCCCATAAAGTGCGCGTCGTCGTTCGTCTTCTTTTTTTTTGTTAGTCTGCTCGTCTCGTATAGAGGAAAAATACGTGTCGCCTCGCGTGCAAACGTCATACACTTGAACCTTGGACGAGAATCCGCGTGAATTCCTTCGATTCGAGATCGAGTTTTCTCGGCCGCGCGCGCGCGCGTGTGTACACGTGTTCGCGCATGTGCGCGTGTACATGTCTACTTATACGCGTACAAAACGAAATAATCGATTAGGTAAAAAGTATGAATACAAATAAACATGCAGGCATACCGTATACAAATACATGTATCCATATATTCGCCTTGGTATGAAATTATACTCATACACGTACATACATAGATGCGAATCTCGATTTTCTCCTCGATTTTACAGCAAGAATCGCGCTCGCAGCTTCCATAAAACCGATTTTTCGCGCTAAGAGTCGTCGGAGAAAGAAAATAAAAATGAAGCAAAGCGCTTTCATGTGTATAGTATACAAGAAGGCTGCTATACTGCTATAGTAGCTCGCACCATGGAATTTCTGCGGTTCGGGAAAATTTCTCTCTTTCTAGCCTGCGAGGCACGCCGCACGCTGACGTTTTCACGAAGCCGAGTGACGAGATTTTGCTCGGCCGATGCAATTTTCGGATTCGCCTTCTAATAGCTTTTTATCAGGGAGGGAAAAAGTAATATATATAACGTTAAAAATAGAATTTATAATTTTCATCAGTTGTTGTTGTTATTATTATTGCAACGCGAACTCAAGATTAATTGTAAGATTGACTTTTGAGAGCAGTTTTGTTTACGGCTATACGAAGACGAGGCTTTTAGAAACTCAAGAAATTACAGAGCACAACGCGGGGCAACGGAAAAATGAAAGTGATTAGCCGGATCGTTAGAATACGCTGTTATAAAAGCGTAAAGCGCGCATTTTCTCAGCTATTTCATCAAAAAGTATACAAACTACTTTAGTAACTTCTATATTCAAATGATAAATTTCGCGGTTAAATTTTCCATTTTCATATGTGCCATCAACGTTTACTTCCCAATCTTACTAACTCTACTCTAATCGGAGTAAATTTCATTCTAAACCCAAACAAACACTGGCTGTTTAGTTTGACAATTCACTCCAATTAGAGTGAAACGGTTATAACACACACATATATATACATACACGTATACTCTGTGACGTTTTCCCAAGAAAAAAGAGAGAGAAAGAGAGGAAAGAGACTGCGGTCAATATCACTTTCGACGAGCGTCAACAATAACGGCACGGCAGATAAGCGCAGCGCCGTAGCGCAAACTCTCACTTTCGATCTTTCCTCAAACCCACACGCGCGCGCGCTCGAACGACTTCGCAACTTATGCTTCTGTGTGTGTGTGTGTGTGTGTGTATATATATATATATATATATATATATATATATATGCATGCGCGCGTGTCCTTTCGATTCTTTCCTTTTATAA
>JAYJLV010041351.1:7764-23097 GCA_036873485.1 Torymus texanus
TATAAAAGGGTATATAAATATTTATTAAAATAATAAAAAACTCAGATCTTAAGCTCCCTATCACTAATCTGGTTCAAACCTTATAGGCTATATAGTTTCTGAGTTAAGGTGATGTATGGACCCACTATTACCGACAATTGTAGGGATCAATTTTTCTCTTTCAATTTTGAATTGTCAGAAAAAACTTTTTGACACGTTATAGATTTAGTAAAGGAGTATAACGTATCAAAAAGATTTTTTCTTAAAAGTGAAAATTGAATGAGTTTCAGAGTACGTTAATTGGAAACTATGTTTGCCATAGAATCATCTGATCCAGAAATGCCTTGCGTTTAATATTTTATGAAGTATAAAATATTTCCGTTGCATAAATCGAAGCTATCCTACTAGTTAACTTCAAACGAAATTAATATTTTTTATATTTTCAAAGAGCAAATGAAAGCTAATTATTTCTAGTTCAATTTCTTTTCTTCAAGCACTTCACAGAATACTTCTGTGTCACATCCTAGATAACAAGACTTTTTGCAAACCTTCCTCAACCTTAAGTAGAAAAAATACCCGCTATTCAAGCTCTCGTCGGTTTTCCCCACATTTTTCCATCAAAAAGCATATTTCAAGCTCCGATCCAAATCTATATAATACAAAGCCAGCAGGTAAAACCGCCACCTTCAAGAGTTTCATATATTATGCAACATAAACATTCGACGATTTCGCTCTACAAATAAAAAAAAAGAAGACACCGCGCTAACGAAAAAAAAAAAAAGAATCCAAGAAAACAATTGTCACTCATGTTCTCTACGAATAGGTACCCAACAGAGCATATACTAGCGAAAGAAAAATGACAAACGTGCTGTACGTATATATACGCGTAGTACACGCACGCATTCACGTATAGTACCGCGTATAGAAAAGGAAAGAGAGACGGAAAGTCCGAGCGTGTTTTCTCGCGAGTTTCGCATATATCCACACAAATACATACATATACAGGCGTGCGACCGGACGAGTTGAAATGCGAAATGCGCGTTATCCGCACAGCCCTCTACCTACTCTATCTTTCTCTTTCTCTCTCTCTCTTTCTCTCTTCTCTAGACACAGCGGCTTGCGATAAAGAGCCGCGTAGCAGCAGCAGCAGCTAGCACGCGCGCGAAAAAGCGAGACAGAGAGAGAGCGTGCGACGACGATAAGAGTTTGCTCGAACCCTCTCTCTCTCTCTCTCTCTCTTTCCTCCGCCTCCCTGCCTGTAACTCTTCACTCTCTCTCTCTCTTCTGCTGGCAGCAGCACAGCTCCAACGACGACGACGACGACGACGACTGCTACGTCGGCAGTGGCACACAGAAGAGTGAGCGGCTTTAGTCGGAAAGTCCCGAGTACAACCGAACACAGCGCGGCGCCGAGCATGCGAGGCCCGTGCCGCGGGGTCAAAATATGCTCTCTTCAGTGTATTCCAAACAAGCGCGCGCGCAACGCGCGTTGCTACTATCTCAACAACGCTATATTGCCTCTCTCTCTCTCTCTCTTTTTTACTGTGTCGTCTCTCTTGTATATGCAGATCGGAGAGAGAAAGAGAATAACGCGCGCGCACGCCTATCGTGTACGCAAGCGAATATACATATAGGTATATACATATACACCTCTCTCATCTCTGTGTGTGTATATATGTGTAGCAGAGCGAGCGCTACGCGACTCTCCTCCCCCGCAAGCACACGATATTTTGCTCTCTCTCTCTCTCTCTCTCTTGGTGTCTCCACTCTGAGTTGTTATGATAAGTGTGTGAGAGAGAGAGAGAGAATTTAGCTTCGGCAGCTCGGCATCTATACGTCTGCGGGTGAGATCGTCGCCACTGCCGTGGAAAAGTACTCGAGAGGATAAAAAAAGTCCACTCGTATATATATAATATATCATAGTGCGTGAATCTAACGCAGCGTCGAGTACTAATTATATATAAGTATATATTTTGAAAGAGCCGCCGCGACGCTGCTGCTACCGGTCGAAAGCTCACGATCGCGCGCGTGCGCGCGGAAATCGGCAAGCGTGTGACAGCTCTCATACCGAAAGAGAGGTGCAAAACTATATATATACATACGGACAGACAGGCACATATCGAAGTGCTGCAAGAGAAGGAGGAGAAGAAGAGGCGCGAGAGTACGGAGGACGTGTATAATACAAGAAGGAGCGAAGAGGAGAAACAGAGAACTTATATAGGCTCCCTCCTCCGTATAGCTCATCCTTCTCTCTCTCTCTCTCTCTCTGCGTGTGCAGCAGCAGCAGCAGCAGCTCGTCTCGATATTCCTCTACAACTCTCCCGCTGCTGGCCTGGTCGCGCCGCCACCACCACCACCACCGCCGCCGTCGTCTCCTCCTACTCTATACCCGTGTGTGCGCGCGCGCGCGATCGCTCCTCGTGCTCGCGCGCCCGCTACGAGGTCAGTGGCTGCTGCTCTCCGCGCCCGAGCGGACGACGACGGCCGTGTCTCTCACTTATTCCCTCGCTCGCTTTACTCTCTGTGTCTATACATATATATATATAATATATATACGTATATCGGTGTCTGTGCGTGCGGTGTGTCTATATATATATACGCGTCTGTGTGTCACACCGCGGAGATTTTCCTGTCGCTTTCACTATATACCACGGCGACGACGTGGAAAATAACCGGCGCGTAATCTATAGCGAGGATTCGCGTATATAGTGCCGAGATAGAAGAAGAATAAAAAAAAAAAGAAGAAGAAAAAAAGTAAAAGAATTCGAAGAGACACACATACATATACATACACATATACTGCGGTGAGATGAATTCGTGGGCCGAAGGGATGGATGATCGCGGGGGAGGCGCGCGCGGCAGCAGCGTCAGCGATTGATTTGGAGTAGCAAGAGAGAGAGAGAGATAGAGAGAGTGAGAGAGAAAGAGAGTATATAGAGTCGCTTGAGAGATCCGAGCGAGCGAACGAACGCGCGCGGGGGCGGCGGTGTGCGCGCGCCTGGCAGGCCGGGCGATCACGGACCCCGCAGGTGTGTGTATATAAGTAATATATAGATAGATAAATCTCTGTGTCAAAGAGAGAGTGAGAGAAAGAGAGAGAGAGAGAGGAGTGTACACTCTTTTTACTGTTCGCGGATTCTATAATATATATATATGTAATGGTTGTATTGGTTGTGTGACGATAATTGTTATTATTATTTGTATACGGTGCTTCTCTATATATCCTGTGCGCGGATTGTGTACAACTATTATTACTACTTTGTGTGCAGTGTGTAGAGGAAAAGGTGCTGGACGCCGCGTGGTATATCGTTGGACACGCGTATAAAAGCTGATACTGTGGTGCAGACAACGAGACGGGACTAATGTTGAGGTGAGTTGTACGGTTATATCTCTGTCATGATGGATGAATTGTGTGTATAATTACTATATACATGTGGATTGAAAGAGAGAGAGATGAATTCTCGTGTCGTTATTATATATATATATGCTTTGACTGGTTGATATTATATATTGTATCACGTTGAATATCTCTTCTCGGATGGAGTTTAAAGGTTCGTAGAAGGAGATTATTATTTTTTTTTTTTTTTCGAGAATCAAGTTACGGTACTTGTGTATATGTATTGATTTGTTTTTCGATCGTCGGGTGTCGATTCGATATCGAACAGGTGTTTTTTTTCCTCTTTGTTTTCACTTTCGTTCCTATCTTGTTGTTCAAAGCTGAACAAAAACTTGGAATTCCTAGGCGATAATGGCCGAAAAAATTAATATATACAGCGAGAGATAGTCAAAATGATTGTGCGAGTGACTTGACTTGACGGTAATTGCAATTATATACTCGCACTTATCAATGATTACGCGAAGTGCATTTAAGAATCAGCCGATAAAGCGATCAAACAGATTATTTCGTATCTAATCGTATAATTAAGTTGATTATAATTTTCATTGAAAAAGAAAAATATATAATAACGTTGTTAACGTAACGAGATTCCGACATTCAAAAGTATCATGTTTGATGATTATTTATATTGAAAGTCATCAAATGCTTGATTTCCTTTCAATCTACGCCGTCGATACGGAGAAATTAAATTAAATTAAATTTCGGTGAATGATTTTTATGTTACATGCCACATGACTTCGTACGTCAGTGTTAATTCGAATTATATGATACATTATCTCATTTTATGCAATGTGAATGCTAAATTGGGAATCATCAATATAAAAATTAAAACTTATATTCCAAAACACAAGTAATAGTTTATAACAGATTAATTTACTTTCGTAGTTAACGTTTATACTAAGGTGCATACGTCAATCGCCCAAATGTCTGAATAGTTTTGTCTATTACTACTGATCCCACACTCTTCAAGGTATATGATGCGCGTCATTGCCCTACATATATCATTATTTTTATTTTCTTTGAATTAAAATTACCATCCATATTTTACATACGGTATAAAGATTATACTACCGATAATGATTAATAAAACAATTTTTAATGTTTAATAAAATTTACACACGCTAATAGTAGAATATATATGTAATTGCATTATAGTTCATTTTTATTTATAATAACAACACTGCCCTGTAAACTCATTTGAATCGTAATAAATACGATTATTAATAATTTTATTACTATAAATGTAGCATAAAACTTTAAATTTCTTTTTATTACTATTATTTAAATATATAATTATTATATTAAATACCTTAGAAATACCAAATGCAATTGCTGTATACTCTATTACATTTCTAACATACGTGACATGTCGATATATATTGCAATCAGGGAAAAGTCGTCTTACTTTAATAATTCCCATAGCAATATTCACTCGGACAATCCGAGACTCTGGAATAGTTTCAATGAATTTCGAAAGAATAGAAATTTCTCGACAACATATATATTAACGAAGTCGTTGGCTTTTGTTTACAAATCGTTGTGCTCATTTGTAGGTGGAGAGATTACAATGTATCGTTACAGTTTCAAATGATCATTCTCCGCGGCATTATATATCTACGCATTGACATTTATCAACTGTGGAAAAATACTACCTCACACGATAGTGTTTAATTAACATGTAAAATCGGAAACTTTATATTCAACGTCTGTGTGGTTCACGTTTGAGCTTCTTCGCGTGAGGAATTTTAAGTTATATACGCTCATGGCGAATGTTGCTCCGCATATTGTTAAATATATTTTGGAATGATATCATGATATTAACTGTTGGGAATTAATAAAGTCATTAGAACGTATACATGTTTCAGACAAAATCTATAGGTTCTAAATTTCTTTTATTTCTACTCATTAATAAAGTTAATTTCTACTATCATTAAAAGACTTTAAAAAAAAAGTTATTTTCATGAAATAAAAACTTATTAAACTATAGTTTCAATTGGCGATTAAGAATTTTTTAATTCAAACTTCTCTCGAGCTGTAAAATTTCATGAATAATTTAAATTTTTTTTATGTTCCACGATGAAAGAGGCGCTATTCTATACGCCCTCAGCTATACGGCTTACTGTCATTTCAAAATTCTTTTTTTCTTCATCTTATACGTCACGACGGTAAAAGTCACTTGACTACTTTAATTTTCCAAGCTTGAAAGTTTTTAATACTTGTTCCCCTCCTCTCACCCGACTTTTCCGTTTTTAGTTCGTGTTTTCATTATGGAACTTACTCCTCGAGATTTTCCCCACAAAACGTGCGCTTTCTACCATAATAATCATCTCTCTAATTCTCATTTTCACTTTTCAACGCCACCTTTACACACACACACACACACACGTATAGAGTATATACGGAATTGCATTAACAATTATAGTTTGGCTAAAGCCTAAAAAAAAACCGCGTCGCGTCGTTTCGCCGTGCGAGTGTGAAGACTGGCTCGTAAACATTATACTCTCGACGTACGCGCGTCGATTCTCTCTCTCTCTCTCTCTCCCTCTCTCTTTCCCCGCGGGCGTATAAGCCTTATCACCGGCAAATAAACTATCTTCTCTCGCGCGCCGACGCGTCTTATCGTTTGCCCTCAAGTTCCCTCTCTCTCTTTCTCTCTCTCTCTCTCTCCCTCTCTTTCTCGTTCGCTCACTCGCACTCTCTCTCTCTCCCTCTCTTTTTTGCGCTGAAGTCGCGCGCGAGGCGCAACGAACCGATGATTGAAAGTTCCGCCGCGGCTTTGCCGTTTTCCTCCTCTCTCTCTCTCACTCTTGCACTCTCCGTATATACCTTCGACTAGACGCTCCGTACGCTTTATGCACGCCCAGAGAGCGAAGTAGTCGCAAGGCCTGTATGCATGTGTGTATACATATATATCTATATGCATGTACATACACTTTGAGTAGCAACGTCGTCGTTGCTTCTTATATATCGTGCGTTCGCATCTTCGCGAGAGAGAAAGAGAGAGAGAAGAGGAGATAGAAAGGGGAGTGGAGGAGAAATCGAGACGAGAAAAAGCGTGAAATCGTGGGGAATCGGGAAAAATAGAATGAGAGAGGCGCGCGTGAAAGAGTCGCCGCGCACGGCGCGCGCAGAAATAGAAAAAGACGGGAGAGAGAGAGAGAGAGAGAGAAAGAGGAGGGAAGAGCGACGCGGTGCGCTCGTTCGACTCGGCGGCTCTCTGACGGATTGCGAAAGGTCAGGTCATTATAATGCGGATTTTGTGGCTAGTCGAAAGGTCGTCCACCGAAGACTCGTTCCTCTTTCTTCTTCTTCTTCTTCTGCTTCTTCTTCTTGTTTTTTTTTCTTTTAGTATATTGTTATTCTTTTGGAGTCGCGCGCGAGCAGTTTTTTGGCTGCGCGAAGACAATGTGCAGACGTATCTGCGTGTCGTGCTTCTTTTTTTGCTCTCGTCGAGATTAAAGCGTGGAAAGTTTTATGCGTCCGTTATATATGTGTGCTATTCGTTCAAATTGAATTTTCGTCAGTGCTATTTAAATCTCGTGAAATACATTTTTTATCTGGTGCATTGAATATAATTCGGATAGATCGGTGGAATGAAAAATATTTTGATATGTTGCTCAAATTTATATCTAATAAGTGTGAGATATTTTAAAAATACATTTCTAAAGTTCGCAAAACAGCTATAATTAATTTTATATTTTACTTTTTAATTACGTAAAGTTTAATGTGCGAAAAGTCTTTTATAATTTTTAAACAGAAATGATGTTCAAATATTCCATCGAATATATGTTAATTATACCATGGTTTTGTAGTTATATAAATAACTTTAATTAGCGTAGTAATAGTTACTTTAAACCAGAAAAGTATTTCAAATTATTATTATATTTATAAAATAAACGAAAATATTGTTTTTAGTTTTCTTTTTTAATCATTATTGTAATTAACAAATGATGAAACAATATTGATTGAATTATAATAAAATAATACTAAAATAAATATTTTACAAAATTTATAAATACTAAATCCTCATGTTTGTCTTCAAAAACAACGTATATTAATTATTTTTTGTCATTCGTCATTAAACACATAATCCACACATAATGCAGTTTATGGTCTCATATATTATGATGATTTTGACATTCAACACCATTAATTTTTCCCAATCTTCTTTAATTCACGTCTCTACCAATCAAATTTTGCAATTCTATTGGCTTCGTTAGGTAAAATTTACATGTTACGTACACGGAAAATTTTATACGTATACACATTTATCGACTGATATTTCTTCGCACAACTACACTATACTGGCGTGAATGTATCTCGTATGCGTGAGGCGCGCTTTTCAGAGCACAGAGGAAGTAGAACTCTGGTACGAGTAATTAGTCAGCACAACTAGCCCTTATAGGCTGGATCTAAAATAAATGCAAATGTAAATGCTGACGCGTATGTAAATGCGAATGCTTATACGCAGAATATGTGTGGCGTTTGCCATTAAAATACTGAGGCTTCACAATTTTCTATTGTAATATATTATTATGGTCTCGGGAGTATAATGTATATACGCTTCTACATTACTTTCTGCAGTTGAAATATGTTATCAGCTTTTATTATTTTCTACGATTTTTGTTCTAACTTGTTATAAAAGAAAAATTATAATGATTTATCCAATGTGGTGGAAAATGACAAAAAAATTACATGTATATTAAAAAACCATTATAATCTCTGATTTCGTAATATATACGATGGGAAACAACACATATTAATACTGACCCATTAAAACGTTAACACATAAATTATCAAATCTAGCTCAACGCCACTATAAAAAACAACTTAAAATCTCATTATGAAAAAAGTGCCATAAATTTTACAAAGCCACCTTACCCAACAATTTTAAAGTTCTTCAGTCATCCCCGAAAACCCATCTCAACATTCAATCACGACCCATATACCTATATATATACACACACACATTCAACCTTCAAAAATCATTCACGAGCCATAAATTCACCATATATTCACAACACACATCGATCGATCCAAGCCTTCTCTCCTCTCTCAGCATTAACATTCATTGTAGACGTAGCCTAGATCGGTCATGTATATGCACACGCGTACGGCTTGGTGTTCTCATACTGCGTCGTCGTCGCTCGAAATATTCGAGGATGCAGCTAGCTAGTAGCAACAGCTTCCCTTGTACTTACGCATCATCATCATCAGCAACATATCCAGTATGCAACGTGCACAGCTACGTATTATAACGTATACACTGAAGAGTAGTCTACCACCTTACTACTAGCGGTACTATACTGGAGTAAAGCTCTAAAGTGCCAAGAACCAAGTGTCGCTTGCGATTAAAGTACCTATAAGTATAACGTTATATGGAAAGGAAAAGGATTCACGATACACATATCTATCTTGCGGTCTGTTGCATCACTTTACAGGGATGCATTGATGTCCGGTAGCTTCTGTGAAATGGGTCACCACTATATCATAGCGTGTGTACGTTGGTAGAGAATTAGAGAAGACGTATTATATGTTACGCATCGATTAGGGTATTTATTGTATTATATACATGATGACCGATAAATTTTGCTGTTTACGTTGACTTTTTGTCGCATCGCGGACGACGAAAAACGAGAAAGAAAGTGTGGTAAAGGATGGAAGAGGGGGGAAAAAGCAGGGAAAGAGCTTTATTTTGGTCGAGTAGGAGCACACGCGCGCGTGAGCCCTTGGATGATGCTACAGGCAGTATAGTAGCAGCTGGCGCATCTTTTATTTTTAGATGGAATTAGCTTCCTCGCGGTTCTTTGTCATTACGATGTTTGTTGGCTAATTACGGCAAAATTGCATGACTCGCGGTCGCTCCTGCTGCTGTTGCTATACTACTGTGTGCATTTTTTTTTGTTCTCGTTCTTGTTCGATAAGTGGAACGTTTGTGGTTTATATACCTTTGCTCTGTTGTTGATGCGAGATGTTTTTTTTTTCGATTGATGGTGAGTGGATAAGGGATGTTAGTGTTATTTGGTGCTTGAGCTTTTTAGGATTGGTGGTATTAATAGTCACGAGATTAGAAGTGTAAGATAGTTGATGTTACAAATATGTTATCGAATTTTTCGATGGATGATACAAATTCATTTTTCTCTTTTGTATAAACCTTTAAATATGGAAGAAGGTTTATTAAAGTACAATAATATTGTTTTTAATTAACAATGGATTTAATTATAAAATATAATTATAAACTCATGTCTGGAGAAACTTCAATTAAACGATTAATAACGTTTCCCTGCAGACGGTTCAATGAAATTGCTCCTGACTTTTTCATCCGACTTTTGTCTCATCGAAAAACTTTTTCGACATTTCTTTTAATTGCTTTCTTCAATAGTATTGCTCCATATATATACAATATCCTGAAACTTTCCACTAAATATATATCATGCTTTATTCATTGGATTATTCCACTTTATCTTAACTCTAGCATTACAATTTAGTTGATATAGTAAACTTTTCCACACAATCTTAACTGTTATCTATACACTTCAAAACGATTTTGCTTTAATATTACAAGAACTATGACGTTTTACCGAAGATTAGAAAATGGCGATATATGTGTGGGCAATTATTTACGTGCCACAGTGTTGTTAACACTTTTGCCTCTCGCAAAGCATGTATTTTTCCCATGAAATCAATACGTAAATGGCGCTACTCCGTATAGTTACGAAGAGTAAAACGCAAAAGCCTCGTAACTATTTTCGTTATCGATCTATACTCCGGTAGTATTTTTAAAATTCTCAAGTACAGTATTTACTTACTTACTATAACTGAGTGCAAAACTATTACAGTGATGTTTATTATTATAGTAAAAATTATTATACTTATTAAAAATTACATAACCTCAGGTATATTATCAATTTTCTCGCAAAACTCTCCCTATTTGTTACACGAGAGTTACAATGTCAAATATATTTTCGTGCAGTTTCGAAACTTCTGCAAGTTTAACCATGATTCCTTACCAAACTCTCACGTAAGCATCAGGCGTACAAAATCGTGCGGTAATCATTTGTCTCCATCTTACCAGATTACTGTTCCAAGAAACTTTGATTCCCCAGGAACCTGCGTTTCCTTCTCCCTGCAATTTTTACCAAACTTTGTCACGGACGTTCCTGATTGTAGTGAATAGCACAGTAATTTTTAACACAAACTTCTACGTGTCACTACTAAACTGTGTTCCTTCTTATTATATATCTTAAACAACTTATACCCGAAACTATCGTTGTTAACCATATCCTTTAAAAAATAAATTCTCTTTAAAACTTCCCTCATCATCTTACAATCGCACCGTATATCGTACAAGTTTTATAACCCCTTATAGTCCTTATCTCCGTGCAATTCAGTATTCTCTCAAATCAATCAGCCAAAACTATCGAGTCCCTTATCAAAGCGATTAGATTACACCTATCAAGTGTTGATCTCCCTATATACACATAAATACACAACTATATCAACGTCAAAAGATATATACGCATATATACGCGCGTCACAACCCATCACAAGTCCACAATCGTAAAATTACATGCGAATTGCGCGCGCATACGGAAAGAGATGAAGTCGTCGTCTCGCACCCTCTTAAAGGCATCACTTGCGCGCAATGTGAACGATGACGCCCGTCGAAGAATTGGCAGACGTCAATCGCCTGTATGTATACGCTTATATATAGTGAATCACACGGACTGATGCGTTTCCCTCTCTCACTCTCTCTCTCTCGCCTTCCGTATGTATACATATATACTGAAATGGATATCGAGCGGTATTAACGATTTTCTGTCTAGCGTATATATGGTCTTCAGGCGAAGGGGTGCATCAGTTCACTCTCTGCCAGCTTTCAAATGGTAATGATTATTATTATTATTATTATTATCATCGATATAGAGTATTACCGCGAGAGCTTAGAAAATTCAGAAACGAAACGCTGTTCTGCGGTTCGTGCCAAATTCAACAGCTGAACTGCATTATGCTCTTTATCGGTAGATTTTTTCTCCTATATATGCGGTAGCTATTTATATATTACCTGTTGCTGGGAGACGATTTCTGTTTCCTTTATACATTTATTCTTATATATGCATTTGGTCCACACTGAATACAATCTCTTATATCGAAGATTCTTTCTTTAGTGAATTTCTCTTTATAATACATGCGTCTATATATAATGTTACGTTTGATTAACGCGTATATACCGTATACACAGATTTTTCCGTTAATCGAGGAAGTCGTAAAAATCTTGACGTAATAAACCGCAAAGGTAACTGGAAACGCTAATTGGCTAGAGTAATAACATATACAGGAATCAATCGTCATAAATGAGCCGTTGAATTAGAAGGAAATTAGAATGAAACAATATCTTCATCATCGACTATGTATAATATATATATATATATATACACACACACGAGAGCTTCGAAGCAACCTAATACAAAATATCGATTTCAAGAACACCGGTTTCAAGAATTCTCTCCTCATAATAAATAATTACCACAACATAAAAGTTTGTGGTGTGCGACAAGCAAGATAACCACACTCGACGATCCTATATATATATATATAATATATACGAAATGAAAAGCAACTATATATTATACTCTCCTTCCTCGGTAAGAAATGAGCTTTTGAAGAACAATGCAACCTCGTTAGATTAATTTAATAGGTTCAGGGAAAAGAGTCGAGGAACAACCACACCTCGTTAGTGCAAATGACGTCGTGTCGCCTCATCACTTATATATATATATATACATATATACATGCATATACTTTTGCGTATTATGCATACGCCTTCGAGTTTTCCATCGCGACTCCTGGATTTGTCATTCCGTTTTCCGGCTATAACTTATAGCGGCTATGTAAAATTGATTCCCTAGTGTAAATCATCATCATCAGATATATAAAAGATCTCTATTGTATATGTGTCGCTAGGGGCCATCGTGCCGTTCATTTCAAAGCCGGTTAACTCTCAACGGCAACGACGGCATATATGAAAGGAGCAACGTAGTGGTGAGGAAAAAAACGCGTCGCCTGCAAGTTTTACCATAGGAATCATGTAATTATGTTAATTCATATAGAACGTACGAGTATATACGGACGAGACTTTGGCGATTCGCGCGCGCGCGTGCATTTAGCTATATACGCTCATCGGGTAATTGAGTTTTATGCTATACATGAGCGCTTATACGCGTGTGGACCCGAGGTGTTTGTCGGAGTTCAGTCGCGTGAACATCGCTTGTTCCTATATATATATAGTGTATATAAAGCTTTATATATAGACAAACGCTGATTTACGGTTATGAGTTTCAGTAATTTGTTTCGACTCGACTGGCTTTGCCTCTAGAGTGCAGACTCCTTTGCGCGCTGTTGTTGTTGTTGTTGTTGTTGTTGTTTAGTTCTGCGTTGTTCGCGAGCTTTATTGCAAAATTTGATTGCGACGGTAGCTGCCGTTCACGCGAATGAGACTCTGCGTTGAGAAGAGCGGATCTTCGAGCTATTTATTTATTTGTCGCAGAAGAGTGAGAGAGAATGAAGATATTTATAAATTCGAAGGTTTCTACTGTTTGTTTTGACTGCCTTTTTGTTAATGTTTTTCTTTCGTTTTTGCAAACTTTCTACTACGCGAAGTTGAACAGATTTTTAAGAGTTTTTTCTTTAAACAAGTTTTTCTTCGTGTAGATGTCGTGATGATGCATACTAGCACGAGAAGTTTTTATGATGGCGAAAAAAACTTGTCATTAAAACTTCGCAAAAGTATATTTTGTGCGGTATTATATAGGAATGAAAAAAATTGATTTAAAAAAGATTGAAAGAGGAGGAGGTTCCACTGATATGCCAGTAGTTTAATTTACTGAACTCTATCATCGCTCATTCTGTTTTGTTTTTTACAAGGTATAGAAATATAAAACCAATGGTTTCGAAATTGGTTTATGGATTTTCGATATAACCTATTTTTTGGTTGTTAAATATTAAATGGTTTCGTTTGTAAAATATCAAATTTTATATTGGTTGTAAACAAATTTGAATATTGATTTTACCTTTCATTTAAAAAGAATTTAATTGGCTAATGTGGTTTTTAGTTACACAAGAAATTACAGACGGCATTACAAAAATCAATATCTTAAGTATTATGAAATTGAATTTCAATGTCATTATGATATAAAACCTTTAATCAAGAAAAATCTTACACATGTTACGCTGAATCTAGATAAATACTAGATAGTAGAATAAAAATTATCGGCTCAGAATTATTCAGTTCCATACATAGAAAAAATTGTCAAGCTCTCTAGAAAGAACATGAAAGCATCGCAGACAAAGAACAATATAAATTCAAAAAGTCGAACATCTATACAACAAATCCTACAAGTTTATAATAAATAATATTAATTCTTTTCTCATAATCCAACCGTGTTACAATATAAATATTATTAATAGAATGCCCGATAATTTAACATATTTAATATACGCATTTAGTACATAATGAAATAATCGAATTCGTCATTTTCCATTACAAATTCATTTACCGCAATACCGTACGTTACCAACGATTAAGATTAAATATTTTATTTACCTCGTTCGCGTATAAATCACATTATGCAAATATACGTGCACTTCAGAACGAGCAAGAAAGATTTTTTCTTTTTTTTTTTAAATGGCAAATGAAAAAGCTATAAAAGTCCCCTTAAATTTTTATTCGAACCTCATACAGAAGACATTTCGCGTAGTCGACGACGACGACGACGACAAAAGCAAGTATAACGCGTACTCGCATACACATACACATATATACACGCACGATTACGCAGCTCATTTGTCACGAAATAAAAGTCTTTGACACTTTATCGAACGGCTCCTCCTCGACGTGGTCGTGGCGATCTCGCAGAGAGTAGAATTGATAGGATCGAAACGAGACAATTGAGCGAGTTTTACGACGTGTCAGAAATTGATATCGTCCAAATTAACCGGTTAAGAGCTTCTCTCTCTCTCTCTCTCTCTCCCTCTCCTTCCTTCAAGTTCCTCTCGTGTCTCTATAACACACATATATACACACTGCATTCGCATATAATGGAATAGAATATAGAGGCACATCAGACGCTTCTCTCTCTCTCTCTCTCTCCTCGCGACTGCCTCTTTACAAGTATAATTAATGAATTTGAAAAAGCGCCTCGTACGTGTACATCCCAAGCACACACATGGGAGAGAGAGAGAGAGAGAGAGAGAGAGAGAGAGAGGATAGCTTATGTACGCGCGCGCGCGTGCTTGTGTATTTTTATTGCGTGAACATGGGCATCGACATGGCATCTGCCATGTAGGGTCGATGCTGCAATTAGACCTTGATCTGTCAAACCGGTTCGCGTCAATCCTGCTTGCACCGTGGTTGCTCTTCTCCTCCTGCTCCTGCTGCTGTTGCTGCTTCATGCTTCACCGAGAGTCAGCACGTATATATATACACACACACACACATATATGTGTGCAAGTCTCGGGATCCTCGTCCGGCTGGTTTTCTCGACGTGAGCATCGCGCGGGGGCTTTACTGAAAACGCATTTACAAGGCTGTAAGGTCGATTCGCGAGCGGCATTCTTCGATGAGCTCGCTCGTGTGCGCGTGCGAATAAATCATTCTAATGTTGTTATTTCTCACGGAGATCGTGCGCGGTTTTTCTTTTTTCTTATATATATATACATTGATTATTATTGAAAGTAGTGTGCGTGGATGGGTTATTATTACATGTATATATGTATATGTAGTGTCATTTTGTTGGGAATATATGATGTGTAACGGTGTTGCATTGTTTGAAGATGATGTCAGTTTTATGGATTTTTGTTGTTATGGAGATGCGTCGTGTGCATGGTGTGTGTGTGTGTGTGTGTGTGTGTGTGTGTGTGTGTGTGTGTGTGTGTGTGTGTGTGTGTGTGTGTGTGTG